>VXAA01004298.1:737001-803264 GCA_013399115.1 Anseranas semipalmata
TTATTTAATACTTTCTGGTTCTATGTTAAATATAGAAGTCATCTGTTCACAGGCCTAGAACGCACCTTAATCTTTCTTGAGCTTTTTGTCCACAGTAACTGTGTTTCATGCTTAGCTCTACTGTTTCTTTTCTGCCATTTTTAGTCTCACATGCTACAGTATATCCGTCTAGGGCTAACAAAGTACTCATCAATACCTGGAGAGAACACAACCACAGTTAAGCTTAACAGGTGCCCTACAAAAATAGCTTTATTTGGTATGAAATTGGCATGACAAAAATTTCCATTAGGGAAAATTAAATGAAAAACAGAAGAAGAACAAGCATACGACTTGTATCCCTGAGAGGTATCTAATGTCTTTCACATCAATTTTATCAAAGTGTTTTGGCAACTGGGAGCGCCTTGTGAACCTAAGATATTCACAAATTATCTCATTCATCACTGAAAGATCACAAAACAGAACCAGGATGCTTCACTTCTTTCTAGAAGGCAGAGTGGCCACAAACCACTTTGTATAAAACTTTGCATAAAACTCTTTCAGTGTGGAAACCGCTCTATTACAGGATGTTTGAACATCTTAAAACATGAAGAACTACAGTTTTGTCTGACTGATCTCAGGTTCAGAAAAATGGTGTGTTGAGCTGGTTGGGATTCAGAACTGCTTCTCACCAATGTGGTGGATTTCAACTCAGCCATAAAACCTTCTCGTAATCATCTCCTCATGATTTTGTCCTCCTCCACAGGCAACCTCAACAGCCCATAGCTACTTCTCCAAGATCCACAAAGTCACTGTAATTATTAGTATTTCTATGCTGGACTTTAACAGAGGCTAAAAAAAAATTAAAAAATAAATCCATAATAGCTGTGTGATACAGCACAGCAGAATCTATATTTTATGCTGTTGGCATGCTTAGAATTTAGCAGGATGTATATCATTTCTTCTGTTTACTTATCCTGAATTCATGCTATGCAGAATGCAGTTTCTATTTTTTATCAACTGGATTCACTTAATAATGCACTGTTTTATTTGAAATTACATATGGCTAAGAAAAATTAAATGAGCAGACAGGGTAAGTTACTTATGTTTTCTATCAGTATGCAAGACATTCTTCCAATGTCGCACAAACACACACGATTACCCAATGATAAATATCAAACAAATTATACTCTAATAACAGTAGGGACAGATTTTTATTTTTTTTTTTAACTCCTAGAAAAAAACAATTTCAAGTGAGAAACACAAATGCAGAACAAAGAATTCCAAACAGTAAAATCTCTCCCCACATAAGGCAATGTTACTTCACAACTCTCTTATTATGTGTAGATACCTAGAAATACTCATTTTGCTTCATGGTTATTCCATCAGAAATGTTCATTATTCATGAGATTG
Source organism: Anseranas semipalmata (assembly GCA_013399115.1). NCBI lineage: Eukaryota > Metazoa > Chordata > Aves > Anseriformes > Anseranatidae > Anseranas > Anseranas semipalmata. The sequence goes on from VXAA01004298.1 coordinate 738,391, forward strand.
ACTTTAGCAAGACAGGTTCACATATGAATTAAGCGACTGCTTGTGTAACTGGCTGATCTTTGAATAACTTTAATAATTTAACTCCCTTAACTTTTGTAATCATGCAGCTCGTAATTCACCTCAAAATTTTATGCATCAAAACTTTCTTGCTTGCTCCTGGCATGGCTCAAAAACAATGCCCTTCCATGATGGAATAGGGTACTTTACTACATCAGTTTGGGGACACATTTACAACCGAGGAAAATCAGTCTTCTGATATAGAGAATATATCATTGTCATAATTTCTCCCAGAGATGCTAAGCACAGATTTTAAAATTCAGTGACTAAGAAATTATCCCAGACTCACTGCACCAAGCTTTAGTCCTCTTCAAACACAAACAGCTATGCTTTACTTCTTTTAAGCCATGAAATTACAGGTGTAAATTATATTCATACAGGTAATAACAATTACAATTTCATACAGGTCATTGTTGCTTCATACAGCATGTTAGGAAATAATTGCACTGAATTATAAAGAAAAAGTGAGACAAAATATGAAGAAGAAACAGCAACAACTATTTTCATTACACAGAGAATTCATTTTAAAATATGGAGGTAACTATATTACAACTGTTACTGGAGTAAAGAATGTAATTTCTATTCTACATTGTACAACACTTGGCATAGATCTATTTATTAAACTCCCAAAAACTACATCAGTAAATAGCTGATGTTATGAAACTAATCCAGTGTCACGAATCAAAGTCAACAGCAAACATCAAACTAACTATGCAAATAATACATTCATACAAATAATAAATGCTTTACTTTTATTCCCAAACAAAAACTTGTAAAAAGTTTGCAGTAAAGTAAAAAGTTATGTTATCTGTTCTACTGAGGAAAAAAAAAAAAACACAAAACCAATTGACTTCTACGAAGTCATAATCATTTAAGAAAGAGACTGGAATTAAAGTCAGCATAGATTTTCTGAGGTTAAATGATGCCTAACTAACCTGATAGCCTTCTGCGATAAAATGACCACATCTGTGGACGAGGGGAGAGCAATAGATATCATTTACTTTGACAAGGCTTTCAACACCATCTCCCATATTGCTCTTGTTTGGACATTACAGTCTGGAAGGGTGGATTAAAACAATGCCTAGATGATTGCGCTCAAAAGGGTGACGGTAAATAGGCTGTATTCTATCTGGCTGACTGTGACAAGTGGACCACTGCAGGGATCTATCCCGAGACCTGTCCTGTTTAACATCTTTATCACTGACCTGAAGCACACTTTTCAAATTTGCAGGTAACACCAGAATGTGGGAAACAGTCAATTCACTTGAGGACAGTGCTGCCAGCAAGAACAACCCACATAGGCTGGAGGAATGGGCTGACAGGAACCTTGTGAAGACGAAGAAGAACAAACGCCAAGTCCTGCAGCTGGGAAGGAAGAGCCTCCAGCAACGGTGCAGGCTGGGGGCTGCCTGGCTGGGGAGCAGCGCTGCTGAGAGGGACCTGGGGGTCTTGGCAGGCAGCAAGCTGGGCACGAGCCTGCAGTGCGTCCCGGCAGCAAAGGCAGCCAACAGCATCCTGGGCCATACAAACCATGGCAGAGTCACAGCCTACTGAGGAAGCGATTATCCCCCTCTATTCAGCACTCACTTGACCACACGTAGACACTGTGTCCAGTTTTGAGGAGCCCCAGTACAAAAGACGGTGATTAACTGGAGGGAGTTGGCTGAGGACCAGCAAAGGGCTCAGGGGCTGGAGCAGCTGCCCTCGAGGAGAGGCCGAGGGAACTGTGCTTATTCTGCTTGGCAAAAAGAACATTCACTGGGCACGTGACAGCAGCCCCCCAAAATGTACAAGAAGGTTATCAAGACAGCTGAGTCTGGCTCTGCAGAGTGGCATATGGTGGGAAGATGAGACACAACAAGATTAAGTTGGAACAGGAGAGGTTCAGAATGGCTGTAAGGACAACTTTTTTCCCCATGAGTACAGCCCAGCACTCCTGCAGGTTGCCCAGAGGGGTTGTGCTACCTCCATCCTTGAAGGTTCCAAGACGTGACTGGGTAAAGGCCCAGGCAACCTGGTCCGAACCAAAAGCTGCTTTACGCTGGAGGAAGGACTACAGCCCTCCTGAGCTCCCTTCCAGTCTGAACTATGCTGTGATCCTATCCTACCAGATACAGTAGAAATGAACTTCCCTGTGCGTACATGTCAAAGAACACAAAGAATACCCCTCTTTATACTGCAATGGAGCTTTATTCTAGAAAACAAAACAAAACAAAAACCCTAGGTACTGTAATTAAATGAGAGCTACATGGAACTGGAAACTGTCTTTTTAAACTTGGAGGAGTGCAACACCACCTTCTTTCCACTGTACAAATGTCCTTTGTCTAGCAGTTACCATCTTGTGCCTTAAATTTACATCCACTGTAGAAAGTCTATTGAGTTGCACAGTGCAAGTTCAGCACATAAAATGAAAACTCCTCCTAGTCCACAATAATACTCTTTTACCTAATCGTTTCATACTCAAACTCTTCCCTCTCCACTCTTCATCTCCTCTTATCACTCCCCTTCCTTAAACTTTTTCCGGTATGTACGAGAAGAAACCTATTCCTGCCAAACTCTCTTTCTTCCTGTTCTTTTTAATGGTACCGGGTGCCAAGAGACACTTAACGTCACACAGCCTTCACATCTGAATCTTTCTCTCTCTGGGTTGACATTTCCTGTGTAGCAGAATTATGTGAAAGTTTGGTCCAAGTCTCTTTGAGTTTGTCAAAGTTACATAATACAGAGGGGAAAAAACAAAAAAAAACCAAAAAACAAATACCTTATGTGATGGGGAAAAAAAGTCCTTAAAAGTTGTGGTTTTTTGGTTTTTTTTGGGGGGGGGGTCTGGAAAGAATAGAATCTTGCCTTTTCATCTGACAAGTAAAGAGTACTGCTAACATATCTTTGTTAGTGCTCGTGGGAAAGGAGACAGTAAATTGACAGGCACTGAAATCAGTGTGATCTTAAAATAACTGATACAGTCATCTGAAGTCCTTCATAATTTTCTGGTAAGTTATCAAAATGCGGTATAAGCTTGACATTTTTTCTCTAACATTTAAATCTATTTTCTAGCATTTATGATGGGGGGGGGGAATACTACAAAAGGGAAAATAAGCATTTTTAGTTAAAGTCAGTGCTGATTTGTATAAATTTAAATAATCATTTGAATCAAATCAGAAAATCGCTGAAAAGCAACTGTAGCCTTATGGGCTGTAATAATAACTACCCATGCTGAATTTATGGAGTCAAGTTAAACTGCCTACTGAAAATCATCCTCATTTATGTTCAAAAGGAGTATCAAAATTAAAATTTTTAAAGAGGAGAAAACTGAAGACAACATGAACACTTTATAGTAACTGTAGACAAACTATAACTCCAAACTTCTACCCCATTTCCAATAGCCAGCCAGAAATAAAACCAGTGGTCTAAACAGTGCATGTTCAGTTGCAAGGTATTCAAATGTTTACAATATTTGCATCTTCTAAGTCCATTACTATCATTTACAGCTTTATCATGATCTGAAGGGCTTCCTGCAGGGTTAGGAAAGCAGTTTCTTGCTGAAGGGTGACTATGGCTTGAGGGATTCTGACTCTCAGCAGCAACGATAACAATGGAGTCTCTCGCAGTGACAGCTTTGTGTTCACATGGATAATTTTTGGTCCTAAATTGAATTTTCTTCTACCCTTGTGAAGATCACTCAGTAACTACTGATTATTAGTCATTTGTTTTTTATGTATTACTCTCAAGGCTGCCTAATCAGAGACTGAGCAGAAGGACATAAATTTATTGTGCCTAATGTTTAAGATTTAATTAGAAATTTGAAGCTATTTTACATATATGAAGTGTAGCTAAGTGATGTTCTAAGTCATAAATCAGCAAAGAGTCTAAGAAAATACTTAACAGCATTTAAGAATATACTCAACCTTGAGTTTAAAAACAAAACAACAACAAAAAACAAACAAACAAACAGAAAACTATTTATTACTGCATCAGGGTTTGTGAATTTAAAAAAAAACCTAGAAGTCTGACCTGAAAAAGTAATGTCAATTTTTGACAACATCCTTTCAGCACTAATGTTAAAAAGGGTCAAAAGGCTCGGAAGCTAACGATAAATGTGTCTGTACGTTTTTCAAAAGCTAGCCTGGAGAATACGGAGAGTGGTGTCAGCCTATACCATAATACAAGCAAAGTATTTTTCTTCCACTTGTAATTCCTTTGCTGGAATACTGCATCAAGAAACTAAGAATGAACTGAAGAGAAGGGGGTAGGTAGCTACAGGGTGTGTAGAGATGCACAACACAGACTGGAAGAACTGCCACTGTTTTGTTCCAAGATGGACGTGAAACACAGCAATATTTGTTTTGAAATATGACTTCTTTATTAAAAACTCACTACTATGCCTCACTTTTGTATGTTATCATATGTTAATTTTTTTTAGATATGAGTATTTGAATACAGAAAATATAATTAGATATTTTAAAATATCTAAGTTACATACACTTTTTATAATTTAAGGATGATCTCAAATGGAGTGTGCTCTGAATATTATGATCCAAATTTAGTATAATTTTTCCTGCACCCTGATTGACAGATTTTTATCAACTATATGAATCATCTTTATTACTTTCAAAAAAAAAAAAACCCCTACATACTGTTTGGAAGAACAAGGAAATGATCTTCCTGTTGCCCTATACAATTGCAATTATTTTATAATGAGAAGAAATTAATCTCTTCCTCTCCCTTTTTGCTAAAGTTCCTATTTTGACACTTTTTAATCTGTGTTATTGAACCAATTGCAATAAAGAACAAGGATTACATGAGAGAAAACTGAAACCTCTCTAAAGCTGAACACAGCTTACCTGACAGGCAGAAAAAAGGCAGAGACAACTGAATCATGCAATTATTGAAGTCATCACCAGCAGTCACAGACTGCATTGCCCAATATAAAGGTCTGTAAAGATATTGATTACTTCTGGGACTGCAGTACCTCATCGGTGCAGTTCACTGTAAAAATAATGTACTAAAAGGAACACCTGGGCCTAAAGATCCATTGAACTGTGTAAGATGGTAAGAAATTCCCTACTTGCTCAGATCTGTGGTACATCTAGATTTTGGGTTTCATCAAAATTTTAGCAGCTAATGAACACTTTGTCTTTCTTCATTGATTCAGATATGCCTGCCTACTTTTTACAAGCGAGTTATTTCATCACTCATTTTCTAAGAGAATTACTCCAACTCAGAGCCTTTTAGAGACAACAAAAATTCTTAATGTGAAACCTTCAGGACAGAGTACCAACTCTAAGACAATTCAGGAAAGCTAATGCAGAACTTATACCTCAAAGAGAGCAAGATGATGTCATCAAAAGCAAGAAAGGAGCACAGCACCTAGTGAAAAGGAAAAATCAGTACTTAGCACTGAATGATGCCACAGAAAATTTTCTTACTTAAAATATGATTCTGAATCTGGTCTTGAAGATACGGGTTTGCTGAAACATTGAGAAAATTAAGATCTTGTCATATAAATTCAGAATTCTGTGCCAACAGCATTTAATCATTGGAAATAGACAAACTGGTAAACTTAACCTATCGTAAATATCAATGAGATGTCAATTCCTAATAATGTTAGTGTTCATTCATGTAAGAGCTGCCCACACAAAGTAGCCTTAAGATTTGTAAGATTCTTCCCAAAATATGTAGTGAACGTTAGAGCTCTTCTCAGGCAGATGAGCAGTTGATTTGGTGCTTTCTGTGGCAGTAACTGCCTGGCTCCAGGCCATCGTTCACAAGGCAGCAATTTAATGGCATCTGCAGTACCTAGAAACCTACCCGTGCTTTTCTCCGCTGCCATTTAGTGGGACCATGCTCTTCTCAGAGGAAACCAGCATCCCCAGGTGACTGTGAGGGCTGCCTTCATGACTCGCTACCCTTGACTCCAGTTGGCTTTGCAGGTACCAGTTAATTTAGCCACCCACCACAAGGCCCACAGCTGAACCATGGAATGCTTTATTGCAGTTAGTCTGTACAAAAATTAACAGAGATCATAACTGGCTTGCTGAGCACAGTGTACTGAAGCTACAAATACATCAGCATATACTTTTGAATATTTTTGTGTATCTCAGAGAAGGGGAAAGACACTTCAAGACTCTTATGAACGTGCTCCCTACTCACAGATGAGCATTGAAATGCAGAGTAATTCCCTGCATTCATTTGTTCTTTCCTATTCTGTATGTATCCCATAAACTCCAAAATGCTTTGCCTTACTGACTTTGAATGTGCTGTGTATTTTTCCCTACAGAAATATTCCAATTATGAGTGAATGTCACATACTTTAATGTACCATCCTTAATTTTTTTTACTTTAGAGTGATAACTAAGCAAAGGTCATAGTAAAATGATAATTAGTCTTAACACCATGCTGATGGTATTTTATTTTCTTGTGCCTTCTCTTTGCCCAGGCTTAAACCAAATTGTTACATGCGATTTACCATTGACAACCCTTTCTGGGATCTACATCTAGAGCAATAAAAAGACAGTTAGCTCTGAAGTCAACTTCAAGCCCCAAAAGGCCAACCACCCCCTGTAAATCATTTCAGAGAGTATTCTAAGGTCAATCTAAACCTGGAAACTTGCTGAGCTTACGGACAGGAAACCAAATCTACTCTTCCTGTCTTCACTCCTCTCACCCCACACCCTAGGATTCTTTCTGCAATACATCTTTTTCTACTTCCCATCTCTCCAGACAATCCCAAAAGGATAGGTCAATTAGTAAACAGAACAATCTGTGTAAGTGCTTGGATTCACAATATATGGATAACTTCAGTATCAGTTAAATGTTAGTACAAAAAGAGGAAAGGATGGTTCACACGTCTCAGCTTGCCTGAGGGCAACCTTCAGTTTAACCAAAATGGAAATAAAGATTATCCACAGAGAGAGCCTAACTCAATAAATAACACAAATGCTTCACCATTCCCTAATGAAGCCTCTTGCAATAAAGTTCTGACTGCTTCTGTGAAGTTCTTTCAATCCAAAAATCCTGTACGCTACTCTGTTAAACTGTTTTCTATCAAACCAGGTTACACAATGGTATTTTGAAAAATCATAATGAGGTTATCGTAGCTCCATTGTTGTTCATATTCTTAGTGCAGCAACCCTCAGCTGGGCACTGGACCTTTAACTACCATTCGATCCTGAAATAGTTTTTGACACAAATGTTTCTCTCTCGAAGTATGTTTCTATCAAGTATTATGAAAAGGAGCTTTGAAGGGGTTGGTTTGTGTTTTTTTTTTCCTAATTGTTCAAGTACAATATCTAATTTTGTCACAAGTTTTTACTCTATTTTCTTCATAATCTCCACATAAAGTTGAATTGTAATGTTAGTAAGCAAGCTATTTTCATTGAATTTGCATTGTTATACAACACTGCTTCCCTAAATATGATCACTACATGTTGTTAATGATCTTAATTATTAATCTACTTCAGTTCAACACAACTCTTGGACTTCCTAGAAGTTTAAATTGCTGCTCTTGATTTTCATTGCCTGTAAAAAAGCTTCCATGATACATGTCCCATCAACATATTTAATCTAACCCTGTTACAATTTTATAAGCCCTGGCACATTAGTGCAATGTTCTTTTAAATATTAACACATTTCATCCCTTGTTTACTACTAAAAAAAAAACATTCTCTTTATTTCAAAGTTAATTTCAATTACATATTTTGATGGTGTAACCTCCTACACATGCAGAACTTGCAATGTTGAAAGCCACAATGCTTCTCTGGACAAGTTTCATAAATTATTACAGAGAATTATAATTTTGAATTTCTAAATGTAAAATGGATTTTTAATTTGTTTTAAAACATATTGAAATTTGAGCTATGTATTCTCTGTCGGACTGTCTGATGCAGTCTTTCACGCTACCAGAGGGGCCATTTTTCCTCAAGCCTTTTCAAGTTTATTCTTGAGGACAGTTTATTACCCATTTCAATCTCATTTAAGCATTTACCTCATTACTCACTTACCTGATTACCTCATTTCACAAGTTACATTTAACCAAACACAGTAAAAAAAAAAAAGCTAGGAAATCACTGTCAGTTACGAGGCTACATCTCCAGACACTATTCCCAGCGAAGTCAGATGGATACAGGCCACACTATTACCATTACACAGCATTATCATCAGCACACTGCACCATAGCGCTAGGTGCTATACAAGCAAAGACTAAAACTCCCTCTAAAGCAAAGCCTTTGCTCTAGAAAGCTTAGAAGGCACGAGGCAACAGAGAGAAACAGTCAAACAGAAGCACAACACAGCACTGTACTGCTGCTCAGCACTGCAGACAGTACAGCCAGGGCTTCAGCACGGTCAAGTCGCTTCATGGCCACTGTCAAGGAGGGAAGCATCAGGAGCTCCTCCTGACAGTAAGGAGCAGCAGGGCCTAGTGGACAAAGGTGCATCTTCAAAACAGAACATGGAAGCAGGGGTTGGCATAAAGGGTTTATCTCATTAAGGAATCATCATTTTGCATGAGAAAGATTGGTATCATTTTAATTAGGCAAAAAAGTAACTAACAAGATGAAAACACCAAGAGAAGTGGCTCGACCAAACACTGCGACACAAAGCTGAGCTAAGCAGCAGTATCCTACCTGGGTACTGGACGATCCCGAATTTGTTACGGACTTAGAGACAGCTTTAGAAATCCCTTCCCCTACAGCAGCGGGAGTTCAGCTGTGAAACCTCTGTGTCTATATACACTACACAGCTACCATTTCCATGTCCTGAAACTGGGCTTTGGTTCAAGGACATGAAGAATGACATCAACAGATGACACCTCTGTTTCCTTCCTGTGGTACATCTCAGCTGCAGCCATGCTCTTCACTACTCCTCTTCAAGGAGGAATCAAACAATACAAATACCACCCATCGCACCCCAAAGCACAAAAAGGTCACTGCTTGTTTTAAATGAGAGGGGAAAGCAGGCTTACACCGCTATTATGCAAGACAAAGTAAGCTTCATGTCAAGATACAAACATCAGTATTTTTTCTCCCCTAAACTCCATTGCAGCTTTAACAGGCAGAGGGAAGTACAGCACAAGATCATCTGACTTGGTTCTGCTGGTACTGGATCGAACCTTTCCTTCCACTAAGAAAGCAAGCAGGAGAATCAGAGACACTGATGCTCATGCTCCAGAAAGAAAATCTGCGTCTCTCCACTACATGGAGACACATTTCAAAACAAGATTGATTTTGCAAGAATGTCACAGTGCATGCAATCACAGATACTCTTGGGGGAACAAATGAGGCTTTGCTGTGGAAATAAAATTTAATTTATCTTCAGAACCCTGTAATTATAATTCCTAAAACTGTTTATTTTGAAAAGAAAACGCACAGCTGCCCCAGGCTGCCACTTCCTTATACCCCCACTGTTATCTAGTACCCTGTAGTGCTCACCTGAGGTGGCACAAGGGACCAGAAAGGACTAACTCTGAGAATCCAAGGCAAACTGATTTCATCTTTTATTCTTTTCTAAAGACGAGCACATTTTGTAAGTGCTGCAGGCATGCAGATGTGACACACCTCCTGCTGATCATTTCCAACAAGGTAAGAAATCGGCTGTGGAAACCTGGAGAAATTTTTCATTCATCCAATCATTCTACCACTACTACTCTCTCACTTTCCACTTCTGATACTTCTCTACCTCCCCTCAGCCTGTAACAACATTTTGCCAAAATGCTGACCCAGACAAAATACTGAGCAGGGTATTCCCCTCTTTCCATCCACCTGGTTTTGTGCGTATGTCACCTTGAGCAGGTTCGGGTTTGAGGACTATGAACTGACACAATCCCATTAAATATCAGCATGGGTATTTCTCCAGTCTTCTCTGGAGAGAGACACAAAAAAACTTTCTCTGCCTTAGGCATCATACTCCTGATGCATTAAAAAAACACACCCACCTGTTTCTCTGCTTTCTCTTTTTTTTCCTGCTACCCATTACTTTTATTTCATAGAATTGAAAAAAACTCTGCATTGGAAGGGATCGCTGCAGATCATCTAGTTCAACCCTCTCTCAAAGCAGGGCTTAAGTTAGGTTAGTTTATCATCCTGTTTTTTCCACTTTCCAATACTTTGATTTTTTGAAGGCTATTGCCTTATCTCTAACATCCTCACTTGCCCCAACACTTGGCTAGGCTGACCTTTAGATTTTCCCCAAATCGCTGTTGATAGACATTTTCTCTGAGCCACCACGCGATGACAACACAAGACAACATATATGGTGTGTAAGCTCACTCTGACAGCATCATGTCTGTCTCAATCCACTGCAGTCATTTCTGTGATTTTCCCGGCAGAACACCACACGCTACATCTCTGTTCTCTCTCCTTTTTGGAAAACGGTCTCATCATTACCCTCCATCACTGTCCATTCATCTGGTAAGTCAACCCTGTAAAACTGCAGGGCAGTCCATGGGGACTTTGTTGCGTTTTGCAGCACCATGCTACCATTACAGGTGGACGATACAATTTGTGTAACCTTAAGTCTCGAATGCAATGCTTTGTTTTACACAGCCTTTTTCTTCTGCAGAACTGTCGCATAAATTTCTAGCACTACAGGTGTTCCAGTTCTCAGTTTTCTATTAAAAGAAATATTATTTCGTTACAACCTGTGTTTCACTCCTGCTATCCTATAATTATGGAAGCTAAACATAGATCAGATTCTGTTTCTTGAGTTTTTGTGGTTTTAATTTCATTTGACGCTTTACTATTCTGACCTTGTTTTCCATTAGCATATTGAACAGAGTAATGGATACATACTGCCACACATTTAAAGCCAAACTGCACTGCAATCTGCTTTCACTCAAGTTCATAACTATGTCATTTCTTCTGCATTTGCAGGCAATTTTCAAGTCAATGTGTTATTGAAAAAGTAACTTTTCTTGGAGGGTGGTTGTATTCTCTGGTCTGCTTAGCATTTGTCTCATCTCAAGCAACAGTGTTCTCAATAGAGAAATGGAATAAATCCTTGAAATGCATGTAAGAGAAACCTCTAGTACTTTGGGATACTGATGCTTAGTTTTTATAAGAAGCTGTAACATTTTAAGTCAGTTTATATCGTACTTGTGAGGGGGCTGTGGCAATGCCCCCATCAATGCCTGCATAAAAAGCTCCCTTTCATGACAACTGTCTTGGTGCATCAGGACTTCAGCACATAACATCCACACCCTTCCTGCAAACTTTTTTTTTTTTCCCCGTAAAGAATAGCATCCAACATGCATTGCACAACTTTCATCAGGGGGTAGCTGGTTTGCGACGTATATTTCCTTATAGCTTTATAAGACCCTGCACACTATCTTCTCATGTAGACTCTGCATTACAGGGTTTTATAACAGCTCCCAGCTGAGTAAATGGAAAAATCCTTAGCAATTCAAGAGTCAGACAATAAATAAAACTGTCTCTGGTGCAAGCAATGATGTTTGTCTTTGAATGGTTTGAGCTGCTGATTAAATAATGGCTGCAGACAGAATTTTTCATTTCACTACTGTGACCAGCTTTTATGCAAAAATTTCACGGTATTATATGATTTCCCTTGTTCCTCATCTCTTTTATACATTTCAGTATGTTCCACATCATCAGGGAAGCCTTTCAACGCAACTATGACTACAGCAGCAAACACCATGGATGTTTCTGTGCTGTACTTTGAAAATGTACAGCGTAAAAGTTCGTAGCCCCACCCAGGAGCAATGCGAATAATGGCAGCTCTGCTCCACCCCAACACCGCCAGTTATGGGAAAGGCAGAAAGGCAGGTGCAGCACATTCAGCTTCTGGCAACTCCCTGCCGTCACCACATCACCGTGCCTCGGGCACGCACAAAGCTCCTTAGGAAACAGTCTGTGATCACCTGCAGTGGCACCAGTACATCGGAAATCCTCCTCAGGAAGATGAGGGAGTCCTTTTAGAGCCTCCACAAAGAGCTCCAAGCATTTTAAATGGTACAATGAGGCTGGAGTGGGCACAAGAACTAGTTCTGAATGAAATTCTTGTTCTTTTTTAACAAAAAGTAGCTTCCAACCCTAAATTGTTTGCTAAATCAGGAAGGTATTTTGGTACCCCAGAAAGGAGGAGGAAAGAAATATGGAATAGTGAGAACATACTGATTAGATAAAAAAATAAACGGTACTTTCAGAAGTGCTAACCTGTTTTGTTGTGACAAAAGAGTTTGAAAAAACAGAACTGACTACAAACTGACATCAAATTAACAGTCCTCTTTCTCCTATTCCAGCAGCAAAGCTATTATGGTATGTTGGCTTCATCTCAATTGTACCTCTTTCTCCTCATTCTCAATCTCTCCCTACCACCAAGCGTTTAGGTTTTCCAATGAAACAAAATATCCATTATTCACCCACCTTGATAGAGAATTCCACCCAAGTCCCTGTTTAATCAATTACATTTTTAAAGAAATTACAGAGTACAAGCGGCAAGCCAAATGCAATTTAATTTCATTCCGGGATTTTACTCTGAGGCAGCAGTATGAATCATCTCAAAGCTCACAAACTGTGTGTTCTGTTTCATTCACCCAAACAGCAAACTGTTTTATTATACATAATTTCCTTTTGTAGAAATGCATTCTTTGCCCCTTAGATATGTATTTCTGTTGGTAATGTTTCTAGGGGAAGAAAGGGAGTTTCTCCCATTAATTCTGTATTTGTGGGTGTTATAGCCTGACACTGCCTCTCAAAACAAACAACAACAAAACTCCAGCCTCCTGGAAACCTTTACTCTGATGCTGCATTTGCCAAGAAAAGCGCCTGGTACGGACTCTGTTGACTTCAGTGGTGTAAGCAGATGCAGTTCCAGGGTTGTGACCTGCATCCCTGCAATATGAAGTCATTTGACTTCTTCCATGGTGTTGATTTTAGCTGCTGTTTGCTGAGTATGCCCCACAACTCTCTGTCTTAGAATCCCTTAGCCCATCAAGCTACAATTCACAATATACTGTAACCTTAATTTTACTACAGCCTCGATTCCCATTTTAGACGTGATGACACCTTCCCAGCCTTCCTTTCCTTCCACTTACCCAGCACATTCCCCTGCAGGTGGGTGCTCTAAGCTTCCTGGTTAACCCCCAGCCATGCAGCACGGCAGGCACACAGCAACTGGGGAGCAAAAGAAATCCTCAACGACAGAAAAGATCACATCTTCACACGGAATGCAACATGCAAGTCAGATGAGTCTCATCTCAAACTCAAGAACTGACATGGAGTCAGCATTTCAGAAAAAACAAAATCTCTCCCTGCCTCTGCCCCCTCTCCTGCCAGCCCCTGGTCCCGCGCACAGCACTACAGGTCTGCCTCCAGGGTCAGCCTCCCTGCACAGCGGAGACCTGGCCTCTGTTTGCCCAGGGGCTGTCACAGGAAAGCATGGACCTCTCCTCAAGCCAGGCCCTTGGGATGGGCCAGAAACCATCAAACAGCCAAAGAGGCGATCCCAAGGTGCTCAGGCAAGCACTTAACGAGATGGCAAGCACTCCACACAGAGCTGAGCTGTGCCATGAGGGCCACACTCTGTAGCCACGTAAGTCTACAAGGCAAAGTGGAGCTCACATACAGAAATACCCAGATACAAATATACGTGCATGTATACACTGACCCCCACATATGTATATATTTAAAAAATGTACATGCAAAGCAATACAGTAAAGACATCTCCCCCAGGTAGAGGCAGGGACAAGCCCCTTCTCCCACCACAGGTATCAGAGGGGTCCTGTGCCAGGAGGAGCAACGTGACAGAAGCCCTTTCATCACAGCTACATGCTTCGCTGTTGCTTTCTTCTTACCCTCACAGCAAACACTAAGAGCCATTTAAAATAATGCAAACAGAAAAACTGGTTTCTATATGAGCATCCATCTTAGAACCTCAGAAACGAGGCAAAGAGAACGGCAGCTGAGCTCTTGGAGCAGCTGCCCACAGCCCAACCTCACGCCTCTCCCGCCCGCCTCCTCCAGCCCAACCAGCCGCGCTCTCGTCTGCAGCCTTCTCTTGCAGAACGGTTTTGCTGAAGGTCACTGGCAAAATGCATTCAAGTTTTGTGGGGCTGTGTTAATGATTAGTTTTTCAACTCGACTGTTAAAGTGCTCTACGACCCAAATAATATTTCATTTTGACTGGAAAAATATTTCACTAATTTTCTCAGCAAAACATAAGGACTGAGAATATATTTCCATATAAAGTAAATAATTTGGCCTGGAACATGTCGTTTCACTTAATTTGAGCATTACCAAGCCTTTCAAACAGCTTCCAATAGCTTTTCATCACATTCAAAATGCACACTTTAAAATGGGAAAACATTTCTTTTGGGGAAATCCCCCATTAAATAAACAGCAAATATATATTTTGAGGTGTAAAATTGAGCATTTTTCCATGTTTTATAAAATCTCAAATATCTAAAATAATCTCATTTTAGTAATTTCTTTCATCGTTACAGAACTCCTTCCAGAGAATAACAAACAAGTGAAGACCAGCAGGTCACCAAAATGGAAGAACTGCTGGCTGTTTGGTGTGCTTTTGTATGTATGTACAGAAGCTTAGGAAAATACACTACCTTAGGAAATACAAGATCACACACACATTAACACTACACCCTGCAGAAAATGCCCTTTACAAAACTAAGGAAATCACATTTCTTTCTCCCTTGCAAAAAATTCATGTGCTGTAATTTGACTTCTCTAAATGTCAAGAATGGTAACTTCCCCCTCTGCCCCTCACCTTAATAAACTGCTCCTGGAGTAACTGAAGGTCTAAACTGAATGAGAACTACTGAAGAATAACACTTGTAATCTGAGGTACAGATGCTATAAATGTAACCCCATTAATGACTGCCTTTTTCTGTAACTTGTGATCTGTATTTCACTATTATTCAGCTTTTTATGAAGACAAAAGATATTCCGTGCTTTAAAGTAAATTTGCTTGAGGAAGATCTATTATTCTGACTTTCCATTAATACAATAAACTTTAATATTCACTGGATCCCTAATATTTTTTTCAGCAGTTTAGAAGGTCAGAATTGAGAATAATGGTTTTTCTTCCTAGTATGCCCAGTGAAAAAAAAAAAAGTAAAGCACAATTTTAACATTCCTAATGGAGCTAATACAAATTTCAGTTTCTTCTCAAATGTATCAAACAGCCACAAGCACTTTCTGTTACGCTACTTAACCAGCTCAGCTGTGTCAGTACCTTAATGGCATCTTTTAAACAATGCATGGTGCTTAACTGACACCCTTAGAACTACCCATAGGGCACTTCTGGTGGCTGATACTGTGCTGTAAACTAGAGAACATCCTCTGGAATTGTTTTTGAATCTGAACTTCCCAATGCTATGGAGGATGAGAGGACAGACAGAGATGATAAAATAGAGCCCTTCTATTGCCTTCTGTTTTAAACAGACAGTTTATCTACATTCATTAGACTCATCTTCTAAAGGACAATTATAAAAATCCTTTTAAAGAAAAATCAATTTCTTGGACTCCTGTATGACTGCAGTTAACATCTGATGGGATTCAACTGCGTGTGTCACGAGGTAAAACTTTTTTCACCGAGTCATCATCAACACTTCTCTTAGGGACGCCTTCTAGGTCCAACTCATGCATTTGTACTTTGATCATTAGCTCATTTCTATAAAAGCCTAGTATGAAGCATTCTGAAATATATTTTGTAATTATTCAGTGCTCCACACGAATTCAGTTGAGTAATCTGAATAGATTGCTTGAGTGCAGATAACCCATTTGTATTTTCATTATATAGAAATCAGCTTCTAAATTATTAATAAAAAAGCTTCCATCCACACATCCCCTATCTGCCGAACTGCAGGAAACTGTACCACAGCATGTTTGTCTGAAATCCCATGGGATACTGATTGACTTGATAGGACATTCTGGACTAATGGGCTACTACAGTAACCAATCACTCCAGCAATTGAGCTGCTGCGTCCATTCCATACACAGGAGGAATATAAACCCCTAGAAACATGTTTTTGTCAAATAATCCTTAAATGCTTGAACCTCTCTCTGCCTTAAATTTTTAGAGAAACAGTAAGAATTGCTTTTAATATGATGCTCCTGGTTGCACATATACAGCTGGTGCACAGTTAATGCTCTTCATCCCTGCAGAGTAACCAATATATTAAGTTTTTAGCAAGAATTCATTTCTGTGTAACAACAAGCAGTTGGTCTCTACCCAGGGCATGGCAGAGCCACACTGTGGACAGCAGAGCAGTGTCCTTTCAGACATCCTCAGCGCACACAAGACGCGCTCAGACACAGCCTCCGCAATCAGGGCAATGTAAGGGCAGCAGTTGGTGCCAGACCCCTCCAAGAAGGGAAGACAGGAAGGCAAAACAATCCTTCCCCCATTCAAAGACTGGCTGATAAGAACAAAGCCCTTCTTTATGTCTCATCCAGGAAGCTGAGTGCTACAGCATAACCTACTTTAGAGTAAGTGCCTAGAGACTGCACTGCAACATAAGCATTCATAGATAATTTCTATCTAGACAAATTCTGGTTTCTGGATCATTTTTAATTTGGTATTAGCAGGCAGAGAGCGAGCTTTTCCTAAGCCCTACTGACCCAACATGGTCCTTGCAAACAGACAGACAGAAACTATGACCTCATGTGACACCTGCAGCAGCTACATGCCCAAGCGTGAACCAAAGTGTGTGACCCTGAAAACATCTGATTGCTCAAGATCCCCTGGGAATTGGCTGCAAGTAGAAGGAATAATGCAGCACCTCTGACACGGTCTAGGTTTAAGTTGAACTGTTTGGTCCTTAGAGATGTAGTGTTTTTCCTGTTAGCTCTTGATCACAAAATGTTGTTTCCCTCCCCTCCCCTCCTCTGGTAGTATGTAAATTCCATGCAAGAATAACATTCTGCATGGAGCTCTGTGACCGACTCTGACAAGGCCATTTTATTTATAAAAAAGGGTGGTCCCCAAAGCCCACACCTTGCTGTGTCAAGAATTTATGCACTACCTTTAAGGACCATTGACAGTCTGATACATGGGTCACTTGCAAATCAGTTTTTCTTGCTGAGTTATTACACTACTAACTCTATAGCTTTCTCGGCTTTACAAGGCACACTTTCGCAGTGTGTGTGAAGGATAAAGAGCCTCAATAAATTCCATTAGACAAAGGTACAATGAGGATAGCGTATTGCTGACTTCGGGATAATGAAAGCAACGCTGGATTTCAGACTGTTTTGATGTGATTAGCATTGTGTTCTCATTTCTTGAGGTGAATGATTTTAATGCTCTCGTATTCTAGACGCAGGTATGAGAAATGGGTTCCAGGAAACTAGACGGGATTTTATTATTACTTATTAGAGTAGCATGCATTTGAGCCACCTGATAGGAAGTCTCATCACGCCTGATATTTGATAAGCGGAGAATAAGACGCAAGACACCCCCCTGCCTCTGACAGCTTGGTTTACAAATAAAGCAGAAGGAAGTGTTAGAGCCCTATTTAGCACACTGGGAACCAAGCCACAGATTCTGTCTTTACCAAACTTTAATCACCTGTGTAAGAGTCCACAGGGTATGGCAGGACCAAAACCATCCTTTTAATCCTTTTTTATTCTAGACTGCATGTGCCGATCTCAGAGCCACGTGTCAGTATCTGAACTATTACCTGTTTGAGAAGTCACTGTTGAATTTTCTAGATACAGGTTTAGGACTTCACGCTGAGGTTTGCAGTGGCAAAATCACTGCTATCAAATAAAGCTCAAGTAAAACAGATTTAAAAATAGAGCCTTTCATTTCTCTAAGTACCTATTTAAGTTTAGTTCTCATTGTGTCAAGAGTTGCTTCCACATAACTGTTAACATTTCCTAATACCATGCTGAAAATAAAAAGCTACCACAAAAAATTACTGTTTTGGAGTCTCAGCAGAATCATAATCAGAGGGATTTCATATTTGTAACCCTTAGTCTGAATCATTTGCAACCACCCTTTTTCTTACTTTACAATCTGTTTACGAAGTTCATTAAACTACAGTCATGGAAATCTTTTAGCAGATGTAAGCTCTTCCTACTCTTTGATCAACAAAACAGATTCTTTAATTTAACAACCCTCAGTAATCATCTCAGACACATGCCCTCAACAACATAAAGAAGCAAAACTCTACATAAATCAAGCAAGCTTTTTTTTTTCCCCACAGGCTGAAAATTAAGAATCTGAGAATGCAATATTTGGAAAAACTCAGGAACCGTGGGGACAGGGTTCATAATGTGAAGGTACAAAAGCCAGGTAAAGCCAAGTCCCTAAGGCAAAAAAAAAAGCAGAGTATAGAGGGTATTTTCCAAGTAAACCTCTTTTCTCAAGATTTGCCCAAGAAATAACTGGCCATAATCATCATACTAGTATCTAACTTAAATAAGAAAACAAGGACATAATTGCTTATAACAGATCTTAACTTTTATAATAAAATAATTAACGCCCAAACATCTATCAGAAAAATAATGATAAATAGCATCTTGCTCATAGTGTTAGCAAAATCAGCTGCGCATGTTGGACAAGAAATGCTGAAAGCCAGTTTGTGGTGCTGCAATTCTACCTTTTCCTGTTTTCTCCTTTCCACATTTGTATCTTAGTCTTTGTTCAGCATGCAGAGCAAGAACTGTACAGTGCCAAGTTTTAAGAAGAAACAAAAGTCAGTTTAAGAAAGGAATCCATGCACCAACATTTCAGACTTTGGTCTGCTTTGTCTGCTTTCTGCAGTACCACCACTGCCACATTTCAGCCCTTCATCTGCTTTGTGCCATGGACAACAGACAAAGCCCCGGGGCCTGGCCACCCAAGCCACCCATTACAGCTTGCGGAGATCTAGAGACCAGCTGTCAGTAGTGGGGAGGTTCCCCTGTGCCCTGCTCCCATCCCTTGTAATTTAACTTACATTCCTTCTTCTTTTGATCTCTTCAATGGAGAAGTAGGAGAAAATGTTATGAATTAGACTTGGGAGAATGCAAATAAAAGCTAAACTTTAAAAATACCATTTACAAAACTTACAGCAAAACAGAATGACAAATCAACACTTAAATGTAAAATGCCTAAAAACTACAATTTCATTGTTGTGATATTTAAAAAATTCTACAGCATTTATTTAAAAATTTTAATGACAAGCAATTTTTTTTCTAAAATCCCTGGGCCTGCTGCTTCAGCACAGACCTGAACACTCTGGGTCTGCTTCACACAGATGCAGACCCAAAGGCTGTGAGTATATGACAACATGCCCCTGCTGAACTAAAACCCCTATCAGTGGGAGCTGAAACCTTTCCTCTGTCAATGGGAGTCAAAGTATAAAACGTGTCTCAAAATTTATGAGAGGAGATGTCCATTGCCCTCACCCAGGACCCTTCAGAGAACCTCTGGAAGCCCCAAAGCAAGGCCTTGAGAAGGAGCTGTGCTGTGGACAGAGCAGCACCAGCACAGAGATCCTAGCAGCTCTGCAGCATCTGGCAGAAAACAGATCCTGGCATAACCTGCAGCTCGTCTATAATGATATCATTATACTATTATAACTCACTGGGCAAAAGCTTTCATTCTGAAGTAAAATAGCCTCTTGGTTATTTCCAGAGTGACTTACAGTAAACAGGAAAGAAGAGACTTTTATAGTGTTCTCCTGGAAGCTACAAAGAGATAATTATATCAGTATACTAATGCGGGCAAATCTTCCTGCACACAAAAGCCCACAGACAGATTCCAGCTTTTCAGTTCACCTGGGCCAAAGAGCTGTAGCTCAGGAAGATACAGAGAGCTTCGTTATTTTAGGTCTCCTCTGCTGAGGGCTGCTTGTGTCCATTCTGCCTGTTTAGAGAGACAAAAATCATCTTCTCACCACTTCCACAATTGTGCAAACAATGCTTTTATGAACTGAAAAAAAGAAGTGCCTCTGATCTCCATACTTGTAAATTAATGGCCTCCAAAAGCTTTCAGCATGCCCACAATGAAACCTCTTAGTGGCTGCCGAAGTAGAGAATGGGTCCAGGGCTTTCCTCTGCTATATGATGATGGGGAGCAGCCACTGCAAGCACAAAAACGCATGAACACTGAGAAGGCATGCTTCCCAGTTCTTATTAAGCAGGTGAAAATGTTTTCACCAAAGACACTGACTCTAGAACAGCAATAGTAGATTGACTTACTTTCTTTACCTAGTTATTAAAATATTCCTTTAATTTACTGAAAGAATATTAAGGATTTATCCTGCGGTGGGGGGGATGATGGGATGGGATCCCCTCCCTTATTCGGTGAACTTAACATACTCAGGTATACATTATACTGTATGTGTAGATTCAGGTAACATGAAATATTCATTAATTTCAGATATTTTACTTGAAAAATAATTAACTCAGATATTCCATTTCTAACCATCTAATTTTGTATGAGGATAATTCAGTTTAGTAAGTCTGCCTGTAATGGTTCGCTCAGAATTACCCGGGGAAAGCACTAAACCCTTATTTCCCAAGCGTCTTGCTGTAGGCAACCGTATTCAAAACTGACACTTTCCCCTCCTGTTCCATGCTCCCTGGAGGAGCCCCTCTCCCGCAGGACTGGGCAGCTCTCTGTCCAACCTGTCCCGTCAGCTGGGAGCAGAGAGCTTCGTGTTCAGTGTGAATCCTTGGCACAGAGCACGTACACGCAAAGCGAGCTCAGACATTAGCATGTTTGGGTAGAACATGCCTCACCCTGCATTTCACACAGCGCTGAGCACCAAGGGGAAATGATCTCAGCTGGGGATTCTAGATGTTACTCTAACATCAATAAATAATAATAACAATGTTTATAAAAATAATGAGGCTTTTACATGAAATGCACTACATCTATGCAATCTATTAAGAGAAATTAGTCTTTTCTGTGGGAAAACTTCTAAACCTCCACTTAAAAAGTCTGAAAGACGATGCAGCTACTACAGATGGAATGCATCTTAATGCAAAAGCATCCTATTATTTACAAACATTAATGACCAGATAATAATTGGACAACTATTTCTCATAAATAAGATCTTTAACCCATTTGTCATTTGAATAGAAAATAGAATTAATTTTTGAGCACTTACGCTAATCCTTAAGCTAAGCATAAATAGCACGGAAACAATTAATTCCTAAGAAAACAAAACTAAGAGAAGGCAGCAAAATGCTTACTAAAACATGCAGTTAAATATTTTATACCACATTAACACAGCTGCACATGACATACAGCTTCAATACAACTGAATCAAAATATTAAAAGAGGTCATAACATTGCGTGGGCGTATTTGTATTTTTATGGTTTGTTTTTTTTTTCCCAGAATATCCTGTGGCTGATTAAATAAACAAACAAACTAATGTTTCTCTAGTCCTTCCTGAACTTCAGTGAAAGCAGCTTATGGAAATTTAACCCACCTTCTATCCCCAAAATATTTCAAGCCCCATTTCCTGCAGAACGCCGATACCCACCATTACCTGACCTAATTGACAATCATTATACACAGCTCTAACCAAAGGCCACCTGTAATCTCTAAACCTCCTCTAACATCTTCACGAGAAACAGCACCCAGGGAGATGGACTGACTGACCCAGGCCCAGAACTGACTAACAACATATAGGCCAAGGAGAGATTTTGTGTTATTATTATCAAACAGTGCAAGTGCACATTTATGACTCTGCTTTAAAACTATACAGGGACTACTGAAACAATAGTACTTAAGGATTTTTTTTCCTGAATATTCATAATTTGCATTAAAATACTTTACCTTTTATTCTATTTTAGTTTGATTACTTATACAGCCATGTAAGTTAATTTAATGGACAAAATGTAATGGACAAAAGCAAGCTTTCTTACTGGAAACCTGCAGAACAAATAAGGTTGTACTTTGTCTTCAGAATTTGACACCACTAAATAACACATGCTGCAGGAAAATGTGAAATGATCTTTCTCTAATTTCAATAAAAACTCAAATAATAATCACAAATTTTAATGGGAATAAATTATATTTCCTATTTTATTATATTTATGTTACTACGAAATGTTTACACTATCTTTTCAAGCTTTCAAGAAAATCATTTTGGTAGAAATAAGGAAGAGACATTACAAGAAAATACTTTCAGCATTTCAATACAGTAGATAACAGTGTTGTTTAAAGTATCAAAGTTTAGAAAATTAAGAGCAAAAAATAGCAAGTTCTTTTCCTCTTACTAATATTCTTAGGTATTACAGAACAACAAAAAACTTGGAAAATGTTTTGTCTTCACAAAACAGGAAGAAATTGCTCAAATTTCAGTCAGAAAAATAATAAACTTGATAAATATCATGTATTGTAAGTATCCTTTTCAAGATACTCACACAGATTAAGAACAAACAGAACGCACTTTTAATAGCATTTTTACAGATACAAGCTTTTTTTTTAATGAATAGGCCATTGACAGAATTGGATACTTGAGTTCAGATGCTAGTCAAAACAAGGTTCGAGACATTGGATTTAAATAACAGAGACAACAAAATAAAGGCCGTTAAAAGTCAATGAAGATATTTAAATCAATCAGCTGTTTCACAGGCAGCCAACACTAAGAATTTAGATTGTGCATAATGCACCCTTTCCAAAACCCACTAATATCAATTGAAAGGCTCCTACTGACAACAGCACTCAAATCAGCGAGCAATCATGCTACTTCACTCTGAGTAAGCAGCAAACGATGAAGTAGCCCAACCGAGAGAAAGGCATAACAACCAAAAATTCAATTTTAAGCTAAATCCAAAATATTGAGGCACTCGAAGAAAAGACCTAGTCAAAAAGCAGTGCTAATATTTGCAATCTCATTCGGCACATCAAAATAAACCCCCTCCGTTCCGTAAAGGAATATACAGAGAGCTTCCATCAAATAAGACTTTGCATGCCCGGGTTAAAGATTGTTCCAGGTCCAGTGAAAAAAAAATCAATATTACTTTTTTTTTTTCCTCACCGCCCAAACACAGTGAAATTGATAGGGTTAAAACTGACAACGTTCCACCCTGTGCTAGAAAAACACTACCCCAAACCCTACAATTATTTTACTCTCACGGTGACGAAACACCACTGACTCACGAGGAACCACGAGATGGCGACCCCAGCCTCCCCAGGCACACGGCTGTGCCCCCAGCACACCCCTACGAGAACGGTGACACTGCGCCATGTGCCTTGACACAGGGCACCGGGAGGCATCCACACGCGTAGCACAAGGCAGTGCACATCTAGGAACAGCAAGAAACTAGGTACTGCAGAGGAGTAACCCCCACCAGGAATGCTGTCATGTTAAACAGCTAGCATTCCCGGCATTATTAGGGTTCTCGTCCTGTAACCCCCGCTATCGATGTTGTAAAAATAGAGCAAAACTAGCGCATCAATGGCGAGCCTCTGGTAACAGAAATATACAAATATCTGTAGTAGAGACAAAATTTAAGTCCTGCGTTGTCAAACTGAAAGAGCACAGAACACCTGCAAAGAACACCCCAGGTCCATCACTGCCTCCAGCAGCCCAAGTCATTCAGCATCTATGCAAAGAGGTTACATTGATCCTGCGACTGCTATAAAAACAGAGAAGCACCACTCACTCAGTTTTGCCTTCTTACTAAAAAGACAGTAACTTGAGTATAAAGCAAGAGGTCCCAGATAAAGACAGACAGATGAGGGGACGTAATACGGATCACAGTGAAAAACAGCAATATCATGACGCTGGCCACAACTTCCCTCAAGCTGTGCGTATGCGTCGTGGTAGAGGAGCACTGTCACAAGTGACAGAAAGAAGAACAGGGGGAAGCTTTAAAGACGAGTTTTGGAGCTCTACCTGGTCACACTGGTATTAGCGGCACTGAAAAAATACAAAGATGTTTTGAAAAACTAGTAAGTGGAAGGACAAGATGCCATGATGAGCAGTTAAGCAGCAGGCATCGCATCCGTAGGGGATAAGAAATGACAGAAGGTGTCAAGACAGACTGTGAAAGACCAAGTAACAGAGTGGGGGTGATTCAGAAGGGGAATTAAGTGGAAAGAGTGAAAAAAAGATATTACATAGTCAAATTGACAAGCTACAGGTAAACGTATGTGTCTTGGTATCGAAGATATGAGATGATGACAGTCCAGGCAGGAGTCTTATAGCTACATAAGAAAGGCTGTCTTTGAAGTGCTACATAGAAATAATCAACAATGTTTGTATTCTTAAAGATGAAGGTACCTTTTTTGTCAAATTGAGTACAATTCTCCTACCTATTTTTCCTATCAGAAGTAGGGTAAACCTCTCCTGCTGCTGCTGGAAGACAACATGGTTAGAGATGCACAGAACGTCCTACGCCCTGATCCAGAATGCAGCTGACAGATCCAGCTGAGGCAACTTCCAAGCAACTGTTTTTTCCTCCCCAAGCTGCTCTCCTGTAATTCAGCTAGTTTAGACTCAGACATCGTCTCTTAGTCCTTAACACAAATCTGTTTTACCTTTTGTTTCGTCCAAACCTACTTGGTTTCCATAAGCCCTGAACTCTTCATCAGGTCATCTACAGATTTTCACTTCCAAATTTTTGACAGAAAGTCTCAGGAGCTTACATCTAACAGTAACTATGAATGGAATATCTCTCAGGACCAGAGCTGGGTACACCCATATTTGAGCTATTTCTCATGAATGCAAAAGTAGAAGGATGTTTATCATTCTTCTTTGGTGTGGGTAAAACAGGAACAAGTTAACTCTAGTGCCATTTCAACCTTATTTCAACTGTGTAATTCCACCACTTCTACATGGTTACTATACATATGTACATAGTTATGAACATATATAATTACTTTTATACTTACTTTTATATTTTTTTCTAATCCATCCACAGTCCCAGAAACAGGAAAGGATTTTTTTATTTTTTTTTTAAAGCAGAGTTTTGTTTCATGTGAGACAGGGGAAGACACTTAGAAAGAACAAACTGAGAAATTTGCTCTGAACACAAAACTAGCAATAGCTTGTGACAAATGAGAGAGGTACTGAGTGTCTTGCTCCTGGTCACTGACAGAGCAGATAGCAAAGCTGTAGACATAAATCTGATCCTACAGTCTTTAGTCTTCCCACGTTTGCCTGTAGTACAAGCTATCCATCTAACATACAAGTTTTTAAACTCATTGCAGGTATATTTGTGAAGAGTTAAAAAGTGAAATCTGACCACTGCTTGCCAGCCCCAGGGTACGTTGTACTGCAGTGTTTCCGACCTTCTCACCATGTCTATGGACTGCAGAAGCAGTTGAAATGTAACATCATTCATGGTGTAGTTTAGTGTCATCACTGAGAGCCACCAAGTCCAAGCCTTACTGATTTTTTTTACTGCAATAGACCCAATACAGAGTTAAAGAACAGACAGCTCTGCGCAGCACAACAGAAATTATAATGCTTTTCTAATTGACCTAAGAGCAGTATCTATATGAAGGCAAAGGTAACATCCAGGGCTCTTCCACAAATATTGTGTACTGTGGATAAAATCTACACTAGGCGACAACTCGAGTTTTTTAAGTAGCTATTTGACTGCAGCAAGGCACGAGGTTGACTGAGGATACTACTCTTGCTTAACACTTTTCTAAGGAGAGGAAAAAAAAAAATACCACCACACCATAAAAATGGCCCCAGGAAAGTTACTCACTTTTTCAACAGCGTTTTGACCCCCACAATTTTAAGCTTACAACCTGCTCTTCCAGAATTCTTCCTACTTTCATGAAAATGAAGCCACATGATTCAGCCCATTAAATTTCTCTTTGACCTTCAGTTTACCTGCTCTGTTGGGACACAATTTACAGTTCTGCTAGATGAAAGTGGAATTCAGAAGGAAAAGGATGGAGCTGTTAACAAAAACTGCTAAGCTAATTTTTGCCTGCGGCAACGTTCATAAATCTACTGTAGATTTAGGCAAAGTCTTAACTCCTTCACCTACAAAACTAAGCAAAGAAAATTGTTTTGCAAAGCCACATTCAAAACAAATTAATTGTGGTTGTGTGTTCCAGTTTCAAATTTCTTAGAAATTAGGTTTTTGAGTATTAAGTCCTGCAACTGCAAATTGCTGCAGTCCTGCAAAACACAAGAAAGTTTTGATATAAATACACATGCATACACATATGTAACATGCTTATGCCCAATGAAGAATAATTTAAAAGGTGAAGTAACTGTCAAATTACTCCTTTCTTCACTACAGTGAATATGATATATTGAGTAAATAGCAAAATGGTAAGTGAAAATTAATTAGAAATCCTGGTCTTTTTGATAGGCTAATGGATTTTGGGTTGTTTCACTCAGTCCTTTTCATCCCACACCTAATGATATCAAGGTACAGCCTTTTCTCTAAACCTCATTCATCCCTAAATTCTGTTGTTTTGGTTTATTGTTCTTTTGGCTAATATGGAGCAGGGCAGAACTGCCCAGATGTAATCACACATTTTAAAATTGTTTCAGCAGGTCTTTTTTTATCATGTTATAAATTGTCTTGCCTTTTGAGAGAAGCCCAGTTTTTATTCCTAACTCAAAGAGTAAGTGGTGATTACACACAAGAATCTACTTAGAAGTACTGTCAGGCAGGACAGCTTTGCCCTTAGAGAAGAGTGATAATTTTCTTGTACGGGTTTTACTGCAGGCAAAACCTGAACAAAGGACCTCATGGCTTTGATAAGCAGATGATATTTTGGAGACACTCTTGTTTACTAAGACAACAGTTTCATAACACATCCTCTGAAAATCTGAAATCCTGAGAAAGCAACCAGGCTGTTAGATGAAGCCCAGCTGATGGAGATTTTTCTAGTTTCTAGTTACCTTCATTGTCTGAAGGAGAAAGAGAGTAAGAGAAACAAAGATTTGATCTGAACATCAACTTCACAGCTGCTTTTGTTAATACGATTGTGCAGAAGGGCTGAACAGCCCACTTCCTCGTCTTCTGTGGGCTTCTACTGTTAAACATTGAAAGAAACAGCCCAGAGGTGGCTATGTTCTCACTGCTAACAATGACCCAACACGCTACTAGAAAACAGCGCTGTCTGCCCAGTCAGGTTTCAGTGACAAGCTATATGCGTTTATCCTCCGTTTCCTGGAATCCTTAATTTCCAGAGTAAAACTTTCAAAACACAGTAAGAACAGATAAACATTTCCTTCTTGGAAATAGAAGTACAACTCAACAGCAGGCAATGGAAGCCAGCACACTCTTCATGGGCTGCAGATCAAGCCTTGTTTCAGTTCCCCAGTTCCAACAGCAAGTGCATGTTCAAGTCTTCTTCTTGTTACTCACTGCTGAGACTAAGCTCTGTGACGATCCTCAGTGCTCATGGATCAGGTCTGAGAACTGATGGCGGAGCTGTAATTGAGACAGACTGTAGAAAACTACTGTAAGAGAAACCACAGTAGAAGTAGCAGTGACCCCTCCATTTCTTCTGCTAGCTTTTACCATCTTAAGCTACAGCTGTCTCTGCAGAAACGGCATGGGTCACTCAGCTACTGTCAGCTTGGCTTCAAGGCTGTCTCATCAAAATTAAATGCCAGCTTTTTCCCCTCTAGTTTTAGGCACAATACCACCTTTGTGCATAACCCCTTCAGGCTCTGACAAAAGCAACCCAAACTGTAGCAATAACAAATCTCCTTGAATACAAACATGGACAAAACCAAAGAGTAGTGGCATTAAAACATACACTTGGAGCAAAAGAACTCAAATTATGGGAAATTATTCAAGATGTGGAAAATTGAAGTTTAAGTCTTCTGCCAATTTTTCTGCCACCTGGTTCTTGATTCTTCCTGTGCTTTACAGGCTACCCTTGTACCCACTACTGTCATCAATGTCAGTCTGACTGCTCTGAACTATCTTTCAGAATCACCCAGGTGTCCTAAAACAAGAGCTTGCTCAAGATCACCGGTATCTTGAGTGCTTCTTTCTGTACCCATCTGGATCACCCCAGATGCTAGCTAACACAGGGAAATGTCAAACAGGCTGCAAAGAGCCACTGACTTGTTCTCTCATACAAGCATAGGAGAAAGATTCTGATCTTCACAACACTATAGGATCTAATTTATACTTAGGCAATTAAAAGCCAGTCACAAGGAAGACAGACATTTGAAAGGTAACTAATTCTTTCTCAGCACATCTCACCCCTCAATGCCAACGCTTCTCCTCAAGCCACCCTCCTTGCCAAGCACGAAAATATCTTTGGTCAGATTCTGCCTTTTATCACTGAATTGCCCTTTATTATCAGGTGAACATTACTTGTTCAAAAAGAGTCTCAGACGTTTATAAGGGGCCTCACACTCCGCTTTAAGAAGCTAATACGCAGTTTGAACTTAGAGCCTTGCTTTTTTTGGTTTTGTTTCCTCTAGAAAAATGGAATGATTCTTTGAATTGGTTTTAAACTGAAAAACAAACCATTCTTCCTGTGACCCCAAGGCAACCTGGGATGTCGATACTGACCTTTATTCCCCTCCTACACTATTTTTCTAAGTGGGAAGCAATTTAAAAAACTCTGGCAGTGTGGTTTTTCTGAAGGAAAAGTATATTGTGTAGTCAATGATAAATCAGATATTGATACAGTTTCCTTGATCTTACAGGCAAAAACCACACTTGTCAGAAGTGCTGTAGTGGCATGACACAACAGCGCTACTTTTGCACAACACTCCTGTACAAAGACATACACACCAAGTTAGACAAATCTGGAAAACTACTACCACCTTCAGTCAGACAGAACCCATGCATCATTGGACTGTCTTTAATTTGTTTGGTCTCTGCAAGTAAGGAAACTTGGCTGTATCAGTTTTCTTGGCATTGAGATGCTTTGCCAGTGAAAGAAAAGTCTTGCTACTTGTTCTGGTTGGCAAACACAACCCCCCCGAAAGACTTAAACCTATCGTTTAAAGAGCAGGAACAAAATACATCTTATCAGTGTTAGCAGACTGAGTGGTTTGTAAGATTTTCATCTCCAGCTTAATTTTAATTAATTTCTTTATCTACCTTAAAGCTATCCAGATAGTACAGTTTTCAGGTTGGTTGGTTAGCAGGGACTGTAAACACTGAACATCCAAATACTTTGATCCATTTTATTTCCAATTGAATTTTCATCCTCTAAATGTGCAAACAAATCGCTTGTGTCTACAGCCAGTTCTGATGCCTGTAGGCCAGATGTACTGAAATAAGGAACTGGCCGAATGCCATTAATATCAAAGGGAAGACACTTGATAACCTTCATGGGTTTTCATCAGCCTTTGAACCAACTGTTTTTACATGAACTGGGCAATGCTCTCCTTCTTAATCTAGTCTATATCAAGCTTTGCATAAACTACATCTATTTTACATTCAAAAATAAGACAAGGCTGAAAGATAAGACAGTTTATCTGGAACATTTAAACCAGGCTTAGCCAGCTGTACCTTTGAAATCACCCTTTTCTGTGATTGCAGGTAGCTTCAACTATTACCCACTGAAGAGATGTCATTCAAGTCAATATCTATCTAGCTACCAAATTCAGGATTCTGCACAAATACCTTGTAGGCATTTCTCTTCTGTTATTGAAACAAATCTGTACTGACATCTAAGGAAAGCCTACCATCTGTTGGGAGCCAGTGAACCCTTACTATTCCTTACTTGAGATGAGCAGGCATTCAAAGGTCATTTTTTCCTGAATGTTCTTCAGGTTCCTTTCATTAAACAGCAAAGCAAAGCCCATGTCAGCAAGAAGGTCAAGAACAGTCAAGTGAATACTCTTAATGTTAGCAGAATAATTGAGCCTAGAATATAATAAAAAAGCCTGGCACCATTGTAGTGGTTTTACCCTGCCGGGCAGCTGAACTCCACCACAGCCGCTCTCTCACTCCCCCTCCTCAAAGAAGAGGAGGAGAAGAAAGTATGATGTAAAGAAAACAGGGTCTCTCGCAGGTTGAGATAAGGGTAATTTAATTAAAGGAAAAAAAAGGAAAGAACAAGCAAAGGCCGTGCAGAAGCACAGAGGGGAAAGGGGAAAAAAATTATTCTCTACTTCCCCATCAACGAGCGGTGTTCGGCCACGTCTTGGGAAGCAGGGCCTTAATACGCATAGCGGTTGTTCGGGAGGACAGACGTCTTCACAACGAGAGCCCCCCCCCTCCTTCCTTTTTTCAGCTTTTATTGCTGAGTGTGACATCATATGTTATGGAATATCCCTTTGGTCGCTTTAGGTCAGCTGCCCTGGCCATGTCCCCTCCCCACTTCTTGCCCACCCCCACCTACTGGCTTTGGGGGCTCTGGAGAGAGTCCTGGTGCTGTGCCAGCACTGCTCGGCAGTAGCCAAAACACTGGTGTGATACCAGCGCTGTTCTAGCTACAAGTGCAGAGTACAATGCTATATGGGCTGCTGCAGGGAAGGTTAACTCTATCCCAGCCAGACCCAGTACAACCATTAAAAGAAGGGGCAGGGAGGCAAGAAAAGTTCACTTTTTTTTTTTTAAATCACCTGCAAAATGAGCCTCAAAGGTGTGAAAAATAAAGAAATGAAGTAACTGAATAAAACTGTAATGTTTTCAGCCACTTAAAGCTACAACTTGTGACGAGAAACGGTGTGGTTTGGGCTTTGATCCTCTTAATGAACCCAAATCGACCCAAGAGAAGAATGTAAATGATTGTTCACACAAATATTCTTGAGGTGGTTGTTGGTTTGTTGTTATCTGAAAATCTCCTCCTGAAACTTTCAGTTTTAACTGCACTGCTTTAGGCTGTGCTAGCTAACAAAGTCTCCATCTGTTTTCAGCTGCTCTGCCCTTTACTTAGGACAAAGTTACTCATTACTACTGTCTTACACAAGCTGTATTCTAATTTAGTTTGTCATCAATATGAAATACTAAATTTACTAAATGCTAAATTTTAAATTAAATTTAAAATTTTTTAAATTTTATAAATACTATTTATAAAGCTCATCGTGAACATCTCCCAAACTACATGTGCATAAGTGACTAAGCGATACAGGGCACTACATAAGCTTTGTTTTCCTGCAATAGCAGTGACAAAGAGATGAAGCTTCCTTAGTGGTAAGCAATGAACCCCAAAGTGAAGCACCTCCAGAAGGCAGATGGGAGGACTGAAGATCTGTCTTCTAAATTACATTTGGGAAGTAACAAGACAGGGAAACTCTCCTATAGGTTGCATTAAGTAACTATCGGTGTATTTTTGTGAAGGGTTTGCTCCCTTCTGAAGTCAGTATTGAAAGCTAAGATGTAAAGTACATTTTTAGAGATTTAATGACATTTTGGGTTGCTGAGACCTCTGATTCTTATCAGTTCCTTTAGAAATTAGATATCCTGGCCAATCTGATAAATGCGTGGACAACTCTTCCCATTTAGACATCTGGGATCAATCTTGTAGTAGTTAAGATCTTCCCTATGTTCTGCTAATGCAGGTTATGTTTCCTAATTACTCCTGCTGATCTGAAAAATTGGAACTTCATTCTTTTTATTAAAATTTCCCTAGTATGTGTGAGCAAAGGAAGTTAATGCTAATTAACCTGCCCTTGAAGTGCCCTGTTATCAAAGCATATACTTTTAATTCATTTTGAGATGCAGCCTCTGACTTCATACATTTATTGACTTACATTCTGTGAATAGGTTATGTTCAACAATGGGGATGCTCAGACAGTATTAGCTGGCAGTAATCACTGAATGATGATGTTCTGAATTATATTTGTTTTCTCTTATCTGTTAGACAGTCTTGGTGGTTTGTAATTCTCTCTAGCACTTTGTTTAATAAGCAGATGAGGAGAAAAAAAAAAGGAAAGAAATCAATCTCTCCCCTGAATGTAAATGCTTACTGAGGTGTAGGTCCCTGCCGCATTCCCATGACATGATTAGGCAGCATCTCCTATTGCAGCTGAACTGAGCAATAACTGTTATTAACCATACAGCAGCTCATCAGACAGCACAGCTGAGCTTGATTATAAATGAAAATTTGACCTAGCTTGCCACATTTTAGCATTCTATATTCAAACAGTATGGTAGCAGATACTATGCAAATCACTGCCAGATTATTTTCATGAAAATACCTTTTAATTTTCATTTTGATTATGCAAGTTACATCTCAACCAAAGTGAGAAAACACTCAACTCTCACAGCCCATGGTGAACACACTACACTTAATTTCCATGAGGCTGTGAGCGGGTTCTACTGAAGGGAAGGAGTTTGCTTTTGCCAGCAATGAAGTACTAGAAAGGAGAAGTGAAAGCAGGTAAGAAAGGATAAAGGGGCCCATGGATTCTTACAACTTTCGTTTTTTTGTGACACTGATGATGTTAACTAAAAGTTAAATTTTTCACTAAAATGACAGCTTTTAACACCCTCTCTCATGACATGCATATAGTTATACAAATATTAAGGAACACTGTAACTGGAGTCCAAGACTTCACTCTTCACACTAAGGCATGAAGCACTCCATACAACTTCTGCCTCCCAGTACCTACCCAGGAACTGTCTGGGCTACAGCTGAAACAAGAGCAAGCTTACAGTAGAGCTAATTTGTGTTTCACAGGGAACATGCATCCAGTTCTTACTGGGATGCTGTACCAGTTTAGCTTCACCCCTACCACACACATTGGTGTTCCTACCCCCACCCCAACACATGCTATAAACATTCAAATTCAGTTATTTGGCATGGAAATGTAATGTGTCATTTTCAAGATAGTAAAAATCTAACTGAAGTTACTATATAGATTTTCTGATATACATAATATTTGCAAAATAATGCAGAAAACTCTTTAAGGAAGATTTAAATCATTCTTCATTCTGGCAGGGAGGGAGAAATGCTTTTTTTTTTAAAAAAAAAAGGTTTTTACATGTTTTCTGGATGAATGTTGCTACTTCAGACAGATGAGCAGTAGTGACAGTACAAGCAGGAGCTTTTTAAGCTTTGGCATTATACAGTGACACTCTGTGGAAATTAAACTGTGTGGAAGACTGGAGCAAG
This sequence comes from Anseranas semipalmata, assembly GCA_013399115.1. Classification (NCBI taxonomy): domain Eukaryota; kingdom Metazoa; phylum Chordata; class Aves; order Anseriformes; family Anseranatidae; genus Anseranas; species Anseranas semipalmata. The sequence continues at coordinate 771,383 of VXAA01004298.1, forward strand.
GCTCTTTGTGCCACTGAATTTCTACCTTGAAGATGAAGCAAGGATCAGCTGGATAAGAGTGGGCAGAGAAGGCCTATAACAGACGTAATGGTACGCTTTTGTAGGGCTTGCACAGACAGATTCAGGGTTATGCAGGAAAGTGGCTGGAAGTTTACTGTATGCATCCATTTGTTCCATTTCCTTCCAATACTAACAAATCTAAGACTTACTAAGTCACAAACATCAGGTTGTGATTATTACTGAATCCACAAACTGGTTTGGGCTCATGATTGCAGTGGTAAGTTTTACTACCTTGACCTGTAACAACATAATATTCATTAGAAGTATTTCAAATAAAATATTCAATTTTCAGATATTTCATTTACTACACAGGAATTATTTCCCATAATGCAGACTTACTGAAACAAAAGGGAACACATTTTTATACACTGAACTCAAAAGAACCAAACCTTTCTCTTTTCCTTTCACTCAGCAAGAACCTTTTTCCTTTTTTTCTTCTTCTAGGCAAGCTGGTGCACTCAAAATGTTTCAAGAGACAAGGAAAAATGTTCACGCCATTCTGGAGTCCCCAAATCCAGGATGCTGGCTGTACTGGCCATAGATCACACTACCAGGTGCTGACAATGTTCTGCCAGCTTCTACAGTTGCCTCTAGTCCTGCTCTGTATCATCTGCCATGTGTTGTCTTAGAGTGAATCCTCATTCTGATTTCCTGCCTAATTGCTCAATTCAGCATTCGTTTACTAGTGGAGTCTCTCCTTTGCCAGGCTACCATGTGGTTTTTCATCATTCTGCTTCACTGATAGAACTGGTTGAACAAACAACAATCCATAATTCAGTCACATTTCTATATCTAAAATGCCAAGTTTGGTCCACAGTCATACATAAAAATCGTACTAGTAATTGTTTGTCAATATTTCTATCACAGATCGTAGAAACACACCAACTCTGATCCTTCTATAAGTTCAAATAAGTTGTAATTTGGTACTAAAAATATACTGGTCATTATCTGCTACTCATTTGAAAATCTCCCATTCTGTTAACCCCACGAGAGTACAGACAGGCACAGAAACCTTTAGGGCCAACTGCACAAATGCAAACAGTACAGTTAAAGTCTGCTATCTGAAATTGTTTTTTGAATGAATGATAAATACAGCCAAATATCCGATCTTCTCCTGCACACTTCTTTGAGAAGGTCCTTAATTATTATTTTTTAATGCCCTCCAGTGTTTCCTGTCCACACCAAATATGCAACAATAGACATTAAAAGCTGAGTTTGAAGCTGCCGTGAAAACAAAATTCCCACTGATTTCAAGTGTAAATACATACTTTCATTGAGAAAGAGATGCTTAGCTCATCAAGTTCAAGCCCTTAATCATGAAATTAGATAATACACAAACAGAACATAGCAAATATTGAAATGCAGCTCTCATGTGCAGAGTAATATTCTGTAGCTAGTATGTTAAGAACTAACAGCTTCAGGATGAATCTCAGAAAAAATCATCACTTATTTTCCTAATACCAAACCATGATGCCGCAGACAGAAGAATGCAAGTGCAAACTGATATATCTCAACCGTAAGTACAATCCATCTCAATAAATGTGCACATGTTCAACCCTTCTCTTTGTGAAGCAAAATTTAAAAAAAACCTTTTTCCTACATATAGTTTAGTAATTGGAAGAATTCTTATCCAGCCAGTTGGGTACCAGGTTGTTTCCTTGAACACCTTCATGCGTAAATTTCTATTTATTGTCCTTGAAAAACTAAATTCAATCACAGAACATTGGCTTACCCTGTTGCTGTCAGAAAACCCAGACCATTCACTTTTCCACCGTTTCCTCTGTTTTCTTATTCAGTATTGCTGAGGGAGCTAGCTGGTATCATTTCATTGCAAGGCCATTCTCAATTACTTTTGAAAGGTCATGGTGACTTTGAGGCAGTTGGAAGAAAGCAGGTGTCACTCCTTCCTTCAAGAAGGGCAAGGAGGAAGATCCAGGAAACTACAGGCTCGTCATTCTGACCTCACTCCCAGGGAAGGTGATGGAGCAAATACTCCTGGAAGCCATTTCCAAACGCAGGAAGGACAAGAACACAGTTGTGAGTAGTCAGCATGAATTTTCAAAGCTGAAATCATGCTTGAAGAAAATGGTGACCTTGTATGATGAGAACAGTGGCTCGGTGGATGAGGGGGAGCAAATGTTGCTCATATGTCTCCTGTAACATCCTCATGGACAAACTCATGAAGTACAGACTACATAAGTGGAGAGTGAGATGGTCTGAGGACTGGCTGAAGAGCCAGGCTCAAAGGGTTGTGATCAGCAGCAGAAAGTCCAGCTGGAGGCAAGTCACTAGAGGAGTACACCATGGGTTGGTACTGGGGCCAATACAGTTTAACATCTTCATTAATGCTGTACATGATGGGACAAAGGACACCCTCGGCAAGCCTGCAGATGATACAGAATTGGAAGGAATGCCTGATGCACCAGTTGGTTCAATCAAACCTTAATGGGATGGAGAAATGGGACAACAGGAACGCTGTGAAGTTCAAAGGGAAAGGTCAAGCCCTGTATCTGGGGAGGAGTAACTCCCAACAGCAGTACAGGCTGGGGTCTGAATGGCTGCAAAGCAGCTTTATAGAAACATGGGCATACTGGAAAGAGTCCACCAAAGGGACAAGCAGATGATTAAGGATTTGGAGCATTGATCATGTATGAAGAGAGGCTAAGAGAGATGGTATTTTTCAGTCTGGAGAAGAAAAGGCTCCAGGGGGATGCTATAAATGTATATAAATACCTGATGTGGGGAGAAAAGACGATGGATTCTTCCCAGTGGTGCCCGACAACAGGTAAAGATGTAACTTCCATTTAGATTTTCATTTAAATATAGAAAAAAACTGTTTAATTGCAAGACTGATTGAACACTACATCAAGTTGCCCACAGAGGGCTGTAGAGTCTCCATTCTTAGAGATATTTAAAACAAAGACAGCCCGGAGTATAGCTGACGCTGATTTGAACAGGGCAGATGGACTAGATCTCCGGAGGTCCCTTCCAACCTCAATGATTCTGTGAAAAACAAGACAATGGGACAGCCCATTCAGCTTTGTCCACGCAGAGAATGACTGGTACAGACAGAGCTGAGTACACCAAGAGGAAAGTGATGTACAAAACAACATTTGTTCTGGCAAACGTAGCAAGTCTGGCACAGTCACATTGCTGCCTGACTGTATGAACACCAGCCAAACCTTCCTCTGCTTCTGGTTGTGCTGTCAAAAGCAGAAAAGTTTCCAACTAACTGAAAATATATCAGTGAACTGAAATTCTTCCCTTCTAAATAAGGAAGACTGCTGTGCAGAGTAGGAGGTGCCAATTCAGTATTTTATCTTTATCAAAAGTTTCCATTAGATTTTAGTGAAATCCCTGAACAGGAAGATTCAAAACAATTGCATTTTTGTTGTCAGTCTTTCCTTTAGGCATCTTAAACCATAAAATTCCAGCCCCTGGCATGAATGGTCCAATGTGCCTTCATGGTCAAGTCACCGGTATTCAAGCTCTGATACTATATTTTATCTTTTACAGCTATTTAGTGAAAGGATCATTGTGAGTCTTCAACTTCTTTTAATTCTTTGAACACATGTTTATTTAAAATAAATACAACCATCCCTCCACAGAGGGCTGCCACAAGCTACCTTCCATAGAATTGGATAGATGACTCTCATAATGCACTAACAATGCCATAATTTGCAGCCCCAAACAGGGGTTGCAGACAGGAAAATGCTCAAAACAAGATTTTAAAATCTATCAAATATTAAAACTTTCAAAAATCCTAAGCGTAAACACAGGACATAACACCAAACATTCAAATGACCCTGCAGTACTACATAAAGAGAGAGAGGTTAACTGTATTTTGTCAACTTAGTCTGTATTTGAAGAAGTTGGGATTTTTCTTCTATCTTACAGATCAGCTAAAAGCTTGCCAGGAAAGTTAGGAGAAAGAGCAAAACAAGGAACACAGAAATTGAAGAAATTACTGAAATCTGTTTGAAGATTTTTTCCTTAGAATTTCTATGAAATTTACCATTTATTATGTTTGTTTGTTTCTGAAATTCACAGCTTTTCAAATACTAGCATGTTTCTTCACATGATATTAAATTTGCAAAATCTCCAGGTTCAGATTTACACATTTTGCTACAAATTTTACGGAGTAGTAGATAGCCACAATTACAGTGAATTTACCAACTTTGAAAAAGGAATTTGTAAATAAAATAAGTAATTTGTAAGTAAAATAAGGAAGCAATTACCTCTTTTTGGTAAGATGAGTATGTGACGTGTCACTGTATGAATATTCTGGGAGATTTTTTTAAAACATCACATAATTTAGGACCATCCAACAATGATCTTTATACTCCTAAACCCAATGGCGATATTCAATACCCTTTATTTTGTGTTATATAGACCTTTTTGCTTATTTAGTTCACATGTACAGAGCTAGAGAAATACATAAAACTAACGATACACAAAAATATTCTTAAACATGTTCCATCACCTGAAAGGAATTCACAACAGCAAAATAAGATGTAGATATGGTATAAAATTCTTACTTTGAACTATGGAAAAGGTTGAATTTCAGCTGCCTAATGCAGCTGGACTTAAGACAAAAAAAAGCAAAATACTCAACCGAGGATCTGAGAATCATAGAGAGCAGAAATTACTTCTTACCTATGACAGTTAATTCTGGTATGCTGGGAGCAGACTGGCAGTAATGACAGATGCAAGGCAGGGCCAATCTTGTGCTGCATTTGTACCTCTCCCTCCTTGCCTGCTGCTGCATTTCTCTGAATCTCTCCAGAGACACCTCTCTCATCCTAAGCATTACTTCTTTCTCTACTTCAACACAGCAGTTTTCTATTCCCTGGAAACAAACAAACAAACAAAAACACTTAGCAACAAATATCAGTGTGATGAATCTATAAATATGTACTCATCCTGCAGATGATCTGGATACTCTCCTTTCCCAGAAAAAATAGTTTGGGTGAAGTGTCAACCTTTAATGAAACAGACATTGTTTCAGAAGTCATCATAGAAATCAGTTAAATTTACAGCTATCTTTATCTCAACCAGCATTTGAATGCATTGTTGGTGTGTCATTAAAATGGGCAGACCTATCTACATGTGGAGATTAATTCCAACAGGTGAACATAAATTACAAAACTGATTACCTTATGACAATTGGCAGTATCTCGGGATGAATGTGATGATGTATTTGGAGACAACAAGTGGACATAACCATATGTGATGGTTGACCACAGCGTGGGAACACATCCAATACACAAATTTAGAGAGGTTTTCAGAGCTTGATGGAGGTGTGCAGCATCACAAACCAAAAGCTTGCTGGATGAGATGCAGCATGTTCTTGGACCAAATGTTTGTTCCAGAGAGGACTCTGAAGTAGCGTTTCAGTCACTGTTTTATGCCCTACTCATTCCTAGTTACTCACGAGTCTAGTGAAAAGAGGCATTGCTTGTCCATAGATGCTTGATTTCCATATACTGTCGGTGCTCCATTAATTGGTGGTATGGGCAAGCACAGCTTAAACAGCAGAACCCGAGAGGTACAAGAATGATAGAGCATTTTGCAGAGCACACTGCACTCACGTCTGGGTAGGGAGTGCCCTTGGCAATAAGCACAAATATGATTCACCCAAAAACATTTTGAAGCCCTGTACTATTTTTGCATGTGCATGTCAGGTTTACCATCAAAACTGGTGTACCTTCACCCACTCGCTCAACACCTCCAAAACCCAGAGGACAAGGTGACCTAGTGCCAGGGCGCATGGAGCTCTGCAAAAATACCTAAATCTCCTGTGGAATCAATGGTAAGCTAGAGCTAACAAATGCACCTGGACTTCAGCTAAAATGGTAAACACGTTAAACGAATATGGGATAGTTCTTTATGCTTCCAGTTCCTGGAATGAGACACTGGCTGACTCTGCAGAAGTTCATTTAATTGTAACAGACTTCTAAGAGCACGTGGCAACACATGCAAAGGTAAGCTAATTGTTTTTACATCTGAGAGAACCAGAGAGCAGGGTGGCTGTTTTTCTACGGCAGCACATCCGACCTGCCACACCTAACTGTAGCATGGAAAGTGCAAAACCCAGATAATCTACTCATGGATAATTGAATGTTGAGTACAGTTTGTAAGTGCACAGCATATCACCATGGTAAATATATGGACACCTGTGTCAACCCAGCTGAATCCTCACAAGGGAAATTTTTCCCATAAGATCACTTCTGCTCAGAATGCAACTTTACTGTCACTCCTGAATACTGTGAAACAATGCCACAAGCTTCTACACACATAATGTAGACCTGTGCAAAAGCTCTGCATTTTAAAACTACAAAAAAGTGCCCACGCAAATAAGAAGATGAAAAAAAATCTGCACACTTCATTATGTTATGTTAAGTTTTTCTTTGTTATTCTGCCCACACTCCTACTGTTCCTGTTCTCTTTGGGCCATACAAATACAAAGTGTCAAGTGTAATAAGTTAATGTTTCATGCACAGTGCTGTGGAAGAGGCTTCTTTCACATCTACTGTTCATGAACTTCAGCAGGCACCGGTAGAGCAATGCTACTATTCAAGGGCTGTTGGCTTCCTAACTGTGATTTTAACAAGGGAAAACTTGCTATACTTCTGTCAAACCGTTATATTTAGAATTTGTGTTAGTAAGTGTAAACAGGCATATGCTAGAGGCTATTGGTTACATAAACATAAGAAATGTTAAAAAAAAAAATCAGACATCCCCCCAAATCCAACTCCAAAAAATTGGATTTTGGTATTTTGACAGTTCTATTTAACTTACAGAAAATGTTTCAGTAGAGAATTCCAGCAAGGACTCTGTCTACCCAGTGAAGCACACATGAATCCTCCTTTTCTGAAGAACTTGACAAAAGTGGGATATGGAGCTCATTACTTACATCAGGAGGCCTGTTACCTTATACCCCATTAAATTTGAAGATTGAATTACCACTTGAATGATGTCTAGGAAGATCACTAAAAGCCTTTCCAGTAGAATAATAACTCTATAGAATTTTGTTAATTTTCCAGTGTTATTAGAAAAAAGATCTAGCAGGTTCAAACTCAAGACTAGAAAAGCAAATGACGGATGAAGAGGGGGCGGGGAGGAGTAGGTCTGCAGAATTCAAACGTAATCACAAGACTCGTTTGGCTCCTCTCAACATATGTGATATAGCTACAGAAGTTTCAGAAACTCCTCAGGTAACACAGGTGCCTTAAAAAAGCTATCAATCCTGGGCTTCAATTTCTGTGAACTGTTGGATAATACAATACAGTTTCATACTCCTACTCACGTTCATGATTCTGCAGAGCTCTGCAAATAAGAGTCTACCCATCATCAGCAAGCCACACAATAAAATTGAGCTCAAATCTAACAGAGAACTTAAAACATTCTGTTGAGCTTGACCCTACTCAAAGCAAAAAGCGATCACGCTCTGCCATCCTCTGTAGCTACGCCATCCTATCAGTCTGGAGTCTGATATAGTTGGCAGAGCCCGTTAAACACAAGGAATTCTGGTGTGACATGCTGATCTTCCACATTACTTATATTATGCAAGTAAAACAAAATTTAACAAATGTTTTCAAGTTAAATAAACCTGAGCCAGGAAATATAGATATGAAATTAAGAGATGTGAAATAATACAGTATCTCCAAAGGCTGATAAAGTTTAAATCCAACCCTTCAATTCAGGCTAACATTTAGAAAACATCTCAAAATGTTACATGTAGCATTAAAGCACAAATTATTTCCTGAAATAATGTGTCCTAACATGTCAGATCTGAGTTTATTTGCACTGTACTAAAGCTTAATTAAAGAACATTACTTGCACTGGTAATGTATGCTTCATATTACACATATGCTTAACTCCTATCGTATTAAACAACATTTAAATACATTCTCCAGATCACCACCGAAGACTAGCTTTCCATTTCTGCTAAATCCAAAGGCAAATTCTGACTTTATTTGAATTAGATTACAAACTCAATAGGAAATTGAAAACTACATTTGTTTGTGTTTTTTTCAGGCCCAAATTTATTATTATTAATCTTTTTCTTTTTTTCTTATATGAAGTCATAAGTGAAGAAAATGCAAACAGGCTGTTTTGAATTATCTAGGCAAGTCATATCCTTCTGTCAACTTTCAAAATAAACCAAAATAAATAACCTGAAAAGGTTAGGATCATTTTCAACACCACTGCAACAAAGATAGTGACTCTTGGACTGACTGCTATTGGTTATAGATGGCTCTTGTCCAAGGCAGTATGAAACCTGAGCAAGGGCACATCTTCTTTGGATATACTGGAGTAAATGTATTAGAGAATTACAAAAACAGATAAATAAATAAAAATTAAAATGATGTGTCAGTATTACCTTTGAATCTCTTCTATTTAAGAAACATAAAATTTCAGAACACAATGATTTCAGACTGTAGGTAGACAAATGGTAGAAACAATATATCTTCTCACTGATTTTTCTATGCCATTGTGGCTACTGTATCAGTTGGCTTTCTGTTGGGGTGCTTACTTGACTACCTGAAGGCACAGTCAAAGCAGTCTTCCCCACTCTTACACCCTTTGACGTTGGAATGGGAGTAATGTTATGCCTGGAAATGACTGAAGCCTGTAGCTGCTAACAGGGCCAGTAAGAACATACAAACAGGTCGTACTCCATAACCTATGCAGTTTTATTATTTCAAGTTTATCTTACTCCAGTTCCTATGCAACAAACCAGGAACCAAACGTTGCAAATCTTGCCTCTGCTCTGATCAAACAACTAATTTTCCCACCACTCTCCCCAACTCCCTTCATTTTCTGTATCCTAAGAAACTTTTACACGTACCTCGTGCTTATTCTCCTGGCTGAATGGTTTAGAAGCGAGTTACCTCCACATGTATCTCAGGTATAGTTAACGAATGGCTGCCAACCTTACCACAGGCATAGAGAGAAGAGGAAAGGGCTCAAACATCAAAGAATGGTCTCCCCCAAGGGAGCCTGAGGAAATTAGCTGATGTCTTGACTCAAGGCAGAACAGGGACCAAACTTACCCAGAAAAAAGGGTTTGTTCAAATTCCAAGCATAAACCTCATGCTTGTCAGATACAGATTATTTTTTCCTTGAACACAGTACTGTTTTTCCAAAGGCAAGTATGTATCATATTCTGATGCAGTATGTAACGAATAAAAGATAGCTTGGATGTCCTAAATAAGAGGTAACAGGTAAGTTGGGGCTGACTCCATCAGAGCAATGATTTGAGACCCCAGAGAGCATTAGAATTGACCCTTGAATGCAGCTACCTGCAGAAACTCCATGTCAATGTTTTGTTTCATTTCCAGAGGGCTAGTACTGCCTATATTCTAGAAATCGGTTTGCAGTGAAGTAAGCGGAAGAGGTTTAAAGTCAGAAAGAACAGCCTGATGGGGCTGGCAAACATTGACACCTAGCTTCTCTCCCTAGACGACATCAGTTTGTAGAATACACTCTGCTGCATGTTCATAAACTCTCATTTTCTATCCAGCTTCCATGCCCCCTGAAAGGCACACTTTAAAGAAGGAAGCTTTACTAGGATTTTTATTGTCTACATCCCCATTATCACCAACTTTATTAGGTTTTTCTAGATAAACCATTTACTGCCACTGGCAAGAAGGTAACCCAGTTCACATTACTGCACTACTTTATAGTTCTCTGTTAGGTGAACACAACGTTTCAGAGAAAACTATTACAATTATTTAGGCAGAAAATTGATACTGTGGGTGGGGGCCATTTTATCATGATGGTAGTTATACACCTTAGAAAATTAAGTTTATATATAAAACTTTATTTCAGACTAAAAACCTGTCCTTTTTTGTTATTGTAATTGTACATCTGTGTTCATCACAAACACAAAAAATCAGTAAGTGCTCCAATTATAGCATTATTTCTATAAATCACAGTTTATCAGCCAAAAAGGGTTATTAATCTTTAAAGCCATTTCTAAGTCACTACTATTTTTAAAAACTGACCTAACAAAAGTTACAATAAAAAGTTACGATACAGGTATAAACCAGCTGGAGAAAAATAAGCGATGGATCAACTATGAAACCAACTTAAAAAACAAATGAAAGGTTTTGAAAACAAATAAAGGTTTGAAAACAAAATAAAAAATATGAAAACAAATAAAGGTTTTTATTGCTTCAGTATTCTCTAAAAATTGCTTCAGCATTGCTTCAGTATTCTCTAAAAATGAAAATCAAGCTAACAACAACCACAGTATTTAGTAGCTTCGTTTTCTGAAAGGGCTACAATTAAAGATCACACTTCATTACAAGTTTAATGCTAAGGCATAACTGTGAGCCTTTTATTCAAATATTCTTTGATACTCCTGTGAAATTATACAGCCAACTAGTGCTACAATATTTTGGTACTTGGACCCTCTTTCTCCCTCCATCCCAAACCCATAAAGGACACTCCCCTTCCCTGACTGAAAGGCACGGCTAGCTGTGCAGCTAGGAGTCCTGAAAGCAACACTCCTGCTGGATTTTTACTTCCATTTCCTTCACTCTCAATTTCCCCATGATCCCTTCCCTGATTGCTAATGTGGTCAATTAGACCAATCTTAATTCAGTGTAGATAAAATACTTCCTGCCCTACCAGTTGCCCCTTTCAAGCACAAACATTTAATATACTTCCGACATATGGAGAGTAATTCCAATTCAATACTATAATCTTTGCAGGGAATCTTCAGTGCTAAGTACCTCAAGATTATAAAATGGCCTGGCTGTAGCTCTCTGGTCAAACTGGCTGACCTCCAACCACTTCAGGTAACTGTAAAACTGAAATAAGAGTAGTGCTGTACTCAGAAAATACTGAAAGGAAATGGAAGAGTTGTTTTTTTCGGAAACTTGAAAGAGTTGCAAAATGCCCAGTACAGTTTGCAACGTCAGCTTTTGACTGCTGTAACCTGATTTTTCCAAATTCATTTATTAGATACCCTCTGTAGCACTACGATCCTTTTCAAATGTCTTTACATAATCACCAAACTAATCAGCAACCCACAGATGACTCAGATACAGTATCTTATTAACCAGCCTTACTGTAAATGCAAACGCTTGGCAAGTCTTTGCCAGCTAGAAAGAACTATGGGAGGATTTCTGTATCCTTTGCAGCAGACTGCGTCAGTTACTAAGATAATAGGGTTACATTTCCCGTGTAAGTCAGTATCAGACAGGTTGCAGTCCTCCACTTTACATGTGGCAATCTCAAAACATACGTGCTCTGGAATGATGTGTTATTTGGGATTTTAAATATACTATATCTTTAATAATAAAATGTAAACTTTGCGGACTCTATAGCTGATAATACGCTAATGGAAGACAAAGTCAACAGAAAGATTGTCAAGAGTCAGATTTTCAGAGTTAAGTCGTAAAGGAGCATGTACTAGATGAGATCTCTTTCCAACCCTTTTAAGTGCTGGGAAATTCTCCTCATAATACCATGACTATGCTACTGTGATGCTGTCATGTGAGACAGGAGGATATCTGTTAGCCACAGCATTTTCAATGCCCACCCATGAGCACACTTTCAAATTTCTTCGGCATGATGCCTATGATGGGAAGTTGGGCGATACTTAAAATATTTAGTGGAATAAATTCAAGTTTTCTCCAAAAATGGGGGGAAACCTGGAGACACCATATATACTAACACACCAAGCTGAAGGCTTAGCAAAAATAGGCTATGGTATCATAATGTGGGCCATGCCCTCATTCAGATCTTGTACAACAAAGGATAGCTTTATTTGAATTAAAACGTTAAGCTTAAAAAAGAAAAAAAAAAAAAGACATTAGTAGTTACATTTTGCTGCTTTGCAAGTACACTTAAAGGCAGAAGTAGGGCTTTGATATTCCTACGATCACCATTCAATCATTTGGTCAAAAAGGTACCGTTACGTCCTTGTGAAAGGCCTGCTCCACTGACAACATCGTGGGCCTTTCAGAACCGAAGTCCCAGTTCACTGAATCACTTCAGTTTGTACCGACTGAAGAGCTCTACTCAAGCAAGTTTGTAGGTTTGGACTATGAGAAATTCTCATTTACTAATTTATTTGCAATTTTCTCGCAGAACTCCATCGGGCTAAGTCTGCGTGAGACAGTCCATACAGAATCAACATTTTCTGCACTCAGGCTGTCGTATTCTGAAGAACAATCCAGTACCTATGGTGTAAGAGCTCCTAATTATGGTGAATTACTGCGCTGCCCAACTCAGGGAACTCGCCTTTTCTTTACAACTGACCTGAGACATGCAGCATTCCGAGAAGAAAATAAAGCAGTGGCACAGCGCCTGTGCAGGGGACCAGGGAAGGCACTCGCCACACGGATGCGCCTCATCAGATAGTCCCTTTGATTTTGCCTGGTGAACCACTTTTGTACCAGAAAAGCTTTCAAATTTTGATTTGCTAACATGTATGGATTTTCACCAACAAGACTGCTCTTAGTCAACAAAGAAGTAATTACTTCAATGATTATCCTAGTAATTACTCAAGTAGTCAATAGAGAGGGAAGTAATTACTAAATTAATTCAGCCATCACCAAAAAAATGAGGGACATACACAGGTTGGAACATAAATTATGCTTATTTATATAAATTACGAATATTTAAAAGTGTTTCAAATTCCTTATCATTTAGTTCCATCTGGAAAGACTGGTCTAGAAAATGCAGCACTAACTTCAGAAAAATTTACACAGGACTTACAGTGGGCCCAGACACTTATTCTCATTGCAGAAAGTATTAAAAATTGCACAGCAAAATGAATTGTATTGACTGAAATTTATACAGGTAAAGCACGGTACCGAGGCCCTCTGCAGACCAGTGTATAACATCCAATCTAGAAAAATATAAATGGCCAAGAAAAAAAATGCCAAGATTACAAGAACAAAAACAAACAAAAAACAATAACCATACCTTTTTCTTGGGTGTGTTCTCTTAAGAAAGAATGAAAAACAGCATTAATTCACAATGATGTTCCATGGGGCACTACTGTAACAACTCACAGTAGTTTAAGGTTTGAGTGCTTTTCTCCCAAGATTGCATTAGACATTTTCTTGGAAAAAAAAGAAAAGTCACTAAATCTAGAGTTCCATCTAATCTTGGGGTGGTGAGTTCAATCTTCGGTTACATGTCCAGATCAAGAAATCAAGATTACAAAAGAGATGAATAACTCATCAACAGTTCCTTATCATTGTTAATTTTTGGCAAGTTGTAACAGCACAAAAGGAGTAACACTTACGTAAATCTGACGGAGAGGCAGAGTACAACTACTATGCAGGAGATTATGATTTTCTAGTCTTCACATGATAAATGAAGAATTAAATCAAGAACTAGAAGTTAAGATGAGATGCAATTTCCCATACTTGGGAATACAATACTCTCAAATTTCCCATTCTCTCTTCCCAACTTTTCCTTCTTTAAATAATTCTTTAAAGATTGTTTCTCACACCCCTTCCAGCCAGGCACAGTGCTTTGCCCCTCCCTTTCTGCCCATCTCTAAACCCTCATTCAGCTGCAGTAGCTCTGGGAACAACTCATGAATCCCTGTCTATCGCAGGCCTCCAATCCTTCTGTCCAAGCTGAAGTTTCACTGCATGTCCTTGATACCTGCTTGAGAACATTTGGATGCCCCCACTTTGCTCAAAGTGGGGAAACCGCAGCTCTTAATCTCCCTGTGCAAGGCTGTTCTACTGTTTCTTTAACATGTCTGAAAACATGATCAGCTTTCCTGTCATTCCACCCTGTAACTGGCAAAAGCTCTAAAGTGTGTAACCACACATATAGACACAATACTACAGAAGTGTCATTGCTAGTCCCCAACAAATAAAGCTTTTCAACATGAACAAGGAAGGTTTTGTATTATATATGCAGCCATGATTCTTGAAGACAGTCAACCTTTTTTATCTTTTGGTTTTTTAGATGGCAATTTTAGCCTATATGGGCATTTCAGAAATCCTATCAGTTCACAGCAATACATGATTCATTAACGGGTTCATCTCTATCTGTAAAATTCTAAGGCAATTAAATTGGAATTGGTGTTTCTCCGGAGAGGCTTCTCCATCTAAAAATAAAATAGAAGTTGAGACAGTGACTGGCGTTATTTATATCAACAGTTCTACTGGAATGATAATACAGCAGCTTTCACATGCAAATATACATACATTTAAATGATTTAGTAAGGATTAAAGTAAGGAGCTTAATACATTTCTCTGCCTGTGCTCAATGTTTTCATTCACTTCAGAATCTTATCAAAATGCCTCCCAAAGCAATTCTTGTGGACTGTGAAGAAATGTCAGTACACCACACAAAATATTCCTGGCTCTGAAAGAAAAGATGCTATGTAGGAAAGAAATAGCAAGTCATTATAAAGATATGAAAATAGCTCATTATAAAAATAAAATTTAAAAAGCACATTTCCTCGTCAGGATTCAACAATATGCTTACCCAGTCTAAAGGACTAACAAATAGATATGTTTAAAAATGTACATGTCACTGAGATACTAAAACTTTCAACAGGGGACAGGATCATAGCCATAGGAATTACCATGGAAAGATTCACCTCAAAACAGATCTGAATCTATGGTAACTATGCCTCTTAGCACCCTTAAAATAACAAGGCTCCAGTATAATGGGCTGGATCCCACTGCTGCTTGTCCCACCAGATGCAATAATGATTCCTTTCCAGGATCAAGCAAACAAAAATAAGGTCATGTCTGGAAACATACAGTTGTGTTTTCTGTGCAGCATTCATCAATTGTAAGGATACTGGAAAAAATTAATTTGCACTGAGTTTCACAAGCATATTTTCTCACTATCACAAGCCTATGCCCTTTAGTAACTGCAGCATCAAACTGCACAGTAAATCTGAATTCAGATGTTGACATTTCATTGTATGTAAAACCAACACCTTCTTTGCAAGATGCAACGATACAGAGATTAGTATCCTGTGATACCTCACTACAGACATTACACTATGTATTTCGCAAAACAGTGGCACGTGCACTTGAGGTTCTCTCTCCTGTCTTGCTCATGTTACATTCTTTGCTTTCAGTTATCTCAGTATTGTCAATAACCATGCAATTGCACAATATTTCATTTTTTGCTTTTGAAATTTCCATTCCTCATATTCATGTGATCAATACTGAAGTAGCATAGGCACAGTAGTAAAATTTCCATTCAACAAGGCTAAAAAGTAAAACGTGATGAGGGAACTCTAAAGGCTAAATAGAAATGAAAACAAAACAGGTGCTAATTTAAAGAAAACCCACATCACTTCAAGCCAGTAATGATTTTCAACACTTCAGACTTGCAAGTGTGATCCAGAGGGTGATTTTTAGTTGTTTCTGTAAAGTTTACACATTATTAATTTGCATTCAGGAGATAAAAATTTTGTCATTATGTAGTATCCATATGTTTGCATTTTTTTTTTCCATAAAATTCTGCAACGTCTGTGGGCTGAGAGGGTGACAGTATTTGTATGATTTTGAAAAAAGAGCTAGAAAGGAAATGAGTATACCTAAACAAATGTGTGAAACTTTCCCACTTCTGACAAAGGTGTTTCAATACCCCTTTCTACTTGGAAAGGAAAAATATAGATTAAGGAGCTGGCTGAATATCAAAATCCCAAGAGGTTCCTATTTTTCTTATAGGAATAAGAAATATTATGCAGAATTAGGGACTAGTATGCATTATCACCACTATACAATGCTACACCTACATAGTCCTATAGGTAATGGAGAGTACTAATTCTACTTTTGTTTTTACAAGTGATTGATTTACAAAAGAATCAGACAACCATTCTAACAAACATAGAAATGGCTTTTGTCTTGGTGTTAAAATATCCAATGTCAAGACTTGCATTTTAAGTTTATAAAATCACACCAAACAATTATCCAACTGAATAAAATACAAATGTCCTATGAGGTTTCTTGATTCTATTTCAAAATGCTTGTATGAAAGTAGACTCCTCTTTTGGACATCTAGATAAACGAATCTTTAAAACTTTGACTTCTTTGTGACCTGCTTATCCACCTCTTCCTGTGTTCTCATGAATGCCTCCTCTCCTTTCTATATTTAAACTCTCACGGGCATTACAAAATGCTGTTACAAATCACACATGCTGTTATCTGGACTTCCCTACAAGCACTGGGCATTAGTCCCAAACTGACCCTGCTCTTACAGGCTGGCTGGCCACAAAGTTCCACTCTGTCCCCCTGTGCAGGGGCAGAAGCTTTCCAGTGAAGGGAAAAAGAAGTTTCTCTGCAGGAAACTTAGCCGAGCAGTAGTTCTTCAACATCTCACTCCTCTGTTTAACAGTCAGGGCCGCTCGTTGGCTGCCACAGCACATTTACTTCAAAACTGTGAGGCTGATATAAGCCACCATTAAAAACAGAGGACTTCCAAGGTAGCACAAAAAAGAGGTTCTTCTGATCCCTAAAAATGCTACAAAGGATAAGGGATGGAGCAGCTACTTCATTAGCAAGTACATCCTTTCAACTCTTATGTATCACAGTACAATAATCAGCAAATATTGCTGAACTAACCACCGCATCTCCCTGGTCTCTTTGGAAAAGTATCATCTCTTACCCTTCATACTTGAATGATATTAAAATGGGGCGGGGCAAGAGCCACGATTCACATCTGTTTTTTGAAAGGAAACACAAACCTTTTTATATGAAAAAGATTAGTGTTATGCATTAAATATTAGCCTCACCCTTTTCTTATTTTCCTTCTCAGTCCACTCCTGCAAACACTGTTTATAGATTAGAATTCCCTCTTCTTCTTGCCCTGGATATCTTCTGTAAGTCCTGAAACTTGCCATGATCAATGTCAGATTTTTGAGGGCAGGCCTGTCAGCATCCTTATCACGTAACCTAGGTGATCCAAATGTACCTGATGCTCATAAGCCTAAGACAAAGCACAAAATGCACTTCTTCACAAACAATGGCTTGAACTGCAAGTAGATTTTCTTTCTAAAAGCTCTCTGGCAACAGTCTGACTATGGTATTACCTGTACATTAAACAGTTTTTATGCATGGTTTACATTAAAACAGAGCATCGTGATTTTGCTGCTCTACTGGCAGCCAAGAGATATGATCCGGATTGACTCCTAAGTATTTATCAATACTGGTAGCTGAAGTAAAGTAGACCAGCATATTACTGTGCCTCTAAACTGAAAGTCACAGGCAACTGTTCTCCTCCATTATTCAGGGTGTTTCATTTGAGATCTTTATTAAAAACCTGCAGAGTCCAATCAAATCTATTTTACTTAAAAAAAAAAAAAACACAACAACAACAACAACAACAACAAAACCCCACTATTTTTATTATTTTACCTTTTTTCAATAATGCTAAGTGCCAGGTCCTGTACTTGGATCCTAACAACCCCATGCAGTGGTATAGGCTTTGGGAAGAGTGGCTGTAAAGTTGCCTCGCAGAAAAGCAGCTGGGGGTGCTGGTTGACAGCCAGCTGACTGTGAGCCAGCTGTGTGCCCGGGTGGCCAAGAAGGCCAGTGGCATCCTGACCCGTGTCAGAAATAGGGTGGCCACCAGGGATAGGGAAGTGACTGTCCCTCTGTACTCGGCACTGGTGAGACTGCAGCTCGAGTGCTGGGCTCAGTTTTGGGCCCCTCACTATAAGAAAGACAGGGAGCTGCTGGAACGCGTTCAGGGAAAAGCAACGAAGCTGGTGAAGGGACTGGAAAACAAGACGTGAACGGGGGCTACATGAACGGTCTGGAAAAAAGGAGGCAGAAGGGAGGCCTCATCGCTCTCTATCGCTGCCTGAAAGAAGGTTGCAGCAAGGATACTGTCAGTCTCTTTTCTCAGGTGACAAGTGGTAAGATGTGAGGAAACGGCCTCAATTTGTGCCAGGTTAGGTTCAGATTGGATGTCAGGAAGAGTTTCTTCATGGAGAGGGCGGTTAGGCATTGGAACAGGCTGCCCAGGGAAGCAGTGGAGTCCCCATCCCTGGAGCTATTTAAGAGATGCGTGGACATGGAAGTAAGGGACACGGTTTAGTGTTGGGACTCCGTAGGTCACGTTGATGGCTGGACATGATGATCTTTAAGGTCTTTTCCAGCCTAGATCATTCTATGATTCTACTATTTGCCCAAATATGAAAATATTATGCACATCAGAAATAAGAATAACAGAATTTTGCAAATCAGTATTTAAACAAAGATGCACTTCAACTAACCAATTTCATTTATTTTAAGACCATCTTATTCTGGGTGCTGGGTAATAGGAACAAAAAACAAATTTAACTAGGGTCATCAGGTTTTGAAGTGCACAAGGGAAGACTTCATTCTATCTCAGATTACAATTTTCAGTGGGCGTAACTGAATTCTGGGTCTATTATACCGGTTCTGGTCACATGCACTAAGCTTCTGTATTTATTAAGATTATACTTTTACAGCCACGTTCAGTATGATTCTGTCTTTACAACCAATACATCCTAGAAACTTTCTAGTATGAAAAGTTGATGTCTGATAATTTAAAAAAATAAATGTAACATATTACAATGATACATTATGACAGTCTGTCAGAACACAAAGACACAATGGTATTGCACAGTGATGCCATGACTTGACACAAAGGCAAATGTTTTCATGCATCACAATTTGCCTGCTTTGGCCTGGAGGACAGAAAGAGAAACCCCCCCACTGTCTGCTATATCAAGGTTTCTGCTTAAAGTCTGAAGACTCCTTCACAGTTCCAGAAGTATTTTTTGGAAGGTTACAAGACACTGTAGGTTTTAAGGGGGAAAACTACTCAAGCAGAAGAATTCTTAATACTTCTACCACAATCATTCCTGAAGCATCAAGTACGTTAAGCCATATATAGACATGACTCCTGATCCAAATAGTTTATGTAACCGTGGTAAGTTACGGATACTTTAAATGAGGATGCTACTTGACTTTTTTTTTTTTTTCCCCTCAGCAACGTATTTCTGAAACAGTCCACTTGAAAGAGAGGCCTCACTTCCCCTACACATAGCAGAAAGCCACCTGACCTAGGGTTGCAGAAGCCACGAGCCTGAAGGCTGAGTGCTGCAGTGCCTACACACTAGGTCTAAGGCATGTAGCCAAATGCATGAAATTGGAAAAACAGATGACTAACAAAATTCAGTTTTTTAACCAAGAACATTAAATTCAGAACTTTTTTTTCTGACCTCTATTTACTACGTCATCTTGTTGATTTAAAACTATCACTGAAAAATACACTACTGCTTTGTCTAGGGATTCCTTAAGTATGATACTCACGAGTCCATGTCAGATGGGACCACACATGCCATTCCAAATGTTTATTTAAAAATCCTAAAGGATCTGTTATCATCTCCTCCCTAAGTAGGAGGATGTTTGCTTAGTCCACACTTACCACACAGCAATACTGAAATATGAGCATTTTCCTATGCAGTGTTTTTTTCAATGAATCCTTTCTGTTTTCAGCAGTATTCCTTGTATTTTTAATTGAGAGTATAGTACAGTCAATATCCCAGTTGCTGGGATTTCTTAAATATTGCTTTACTTCCGTTCATAAATGCAATAATCTCAAGTGATAAACTGAAGTGTTCCGAGGAAGCCACCGTGAGTCTATTCCACTCTTTCAGCTTTATTTAAATCATAAATGTCGTACTGCTCACAGTAAAGACAGGGCCCTTGGCCAGTAGAGTTTATGATGCTCCCTGGAGATATTTTCCTTCTTGTTGAAAAAAAGAAAAAAAACAAACACCTTACTATGCCAGATCAGGCCTATATTTTATTTTACTCATCGATCTCTACCAGTGTTTGAATTTTCCATAGTACTTGCAACAGCAAGTCTGAACATCACCTTACCTCAGATATTATTATTTACTGATCCGTTGCTTGTAGCATCACCACGTAAAAAGGGGTTATGCTTAGCTTGATCATAAAACCTGAGAAACAAATATTTAGACACAAGATCTCAGTTCCAACATGACAGACAAGGTCATTCCATATGCCAGGTGCTAACACACCTATGGAGCTAGGAAGAAGCCAGCGGCAGAGCTTGAGGCAGCAGAGCTAGGCTGGTACCTTGGTGTGCAAACACAGACAGACTGCCTTCACACCACATCATGACAGTCTTAAAACTTGTGTCAGCTCTAGCCAAAGAAATCCTGTGCACCAATATAGCCAATTCATCACCTCATGTTCAAGTGTTATTATTTGTTGTGTTAAGTTAACCCAGATCTTCACCACTTCACAATAAATATCTTTCCCAATCAAGAAACTGAAGGTTACCTTCCCCAGCAGTGTCTTCTGCTTGGGATTTGTGCACCTTTGATTTTTTTTTCTGCAGTACTTCCTGAATTATTCTTCAAGAATAACTACCTTTTGAATATATCTGAAATCTGCTCAAAGCGAACCTCTGAATCTCCCCTAACAAAACAGGCTTGTAAGAGGATTCCCTTTTGTCACTGAGATGAAGAAAAAACATTCCCTTTTTGCTTTAAGCAAACCAGACTTCCCTAGCTCACCTTCACTTTACTTTCCAGGATGGCAATACAAAAGGCATGAATTTACGGTACAATGGTTCGAATCCCTACACTAATACATATTTCCCTTTAAAATAAAAACATTAGAGCAACCAAGAATGAAAAAATAAAAGCATATTTCAGATGAAGTAATACCAGGGTTGTGTCCCATTTTAACCTCAAAAAGGGAAAGTTAACACTTAATATGAAAGCTACAGAGCATGCCAGCATTTCTTTCTCTCTCAGGCTACCATCTACTCTAAACCTGATAAACAGTTTCAGTTTTGTCAAAAATAGTCAATTTTTGACAAAATGCATCTTTTCCAAGTCTGTATTTTTAAAACAAAAATTATATTGCCAGAAAATAAGCAACCAGTTCTACGTAATGAAATACATCTTTTCACTATAAAAGATTAAAGTGTTTCAAGTCCTTTAATATTTCATGTTTAATGCCTGAATTAACTTAGAAATTTGATTTCTTTTTCCCAATTTCCATATGGCTATAAATATGAATAAAAATGAAGAAAGCAACCAAAGATTTTATTGCAAGAAACAAGTTTTGCCTGTTTTTCAGGACCTCTGAGCTGACAGCAAAGGAAAATTGTTTATATTTTAAAACCCTATGGTAATGGAAAGGGTAGCAAAGAAAGAAAAAAGCATCCTTTTTTTTGCTTTTGTCACCAGAACAACCAGCTTGGGAACTATTTGGGGCTCTGTATCAACGCTTCTGTTGCCAATGCGTTAGATGGAAATTCCCAGTGGTGTTCCTGTAGACATGGAGCCAAGCCTTTATGTCTTCTACAGGTGGAAACAACTGCAGTATTGATATTTGAGAGGTCGCTGGTTACTCTCATAGAACAAGAAAAAATACCCTCATCGAGGATTATCTGTACCATTTTATCCACTTATTAGTGAGCTACTAATTGCATATCTGCTGAGTAAGTAGAAGCCAAAAGTGATGACATTTGTTACACAAGCCCAGCTCTTTCTTACAAAAAAAAAAATAAACTACTATAGGAGTACATAAATCTTAAAAATAACTTTTCAGGAACATTCAGAATACTTGCAGATAATTTATTCATGATCCAGTTAACCTCTGCAAACAATCTGTATCTTACTTGTGTAACTGCAGCACAGAAAAGCCATGGGGTTAAGTCAAGATGTTTATCCTAAATGCTGTGCACACACACAATTTGTTAAAAAAAAAAAAATAGAAGAGAAGAGAGCGAGTCCGAAGCCATGAGACAAGCTGGGCACTGGAACACTAGCTAAGATGGTTGTATCATCCACTGTAACTGAGGAAAGAAATACTAGCTGGAGACATGGAAGATTAGAAGGCTGTTTTAGACAGTTAAGCATAAATCGACTCTAGAAATTAGTACTGAAACTTTCACATATAGGAAACCATTTCAAACCTGTACAATTTACATTCTATAAATAAAGGGAATCTAATTGTAGAGCTGGACCAGATGACATCCACAGGTCCTTTTCAAGCTAAATTCTTTGATTCAACATGAAAAAGTTTCAGAACAGTCTATTCCATAGGCAATCTCCTCCACACTTTCTACCATTTAGCACGTTTTCATTTAAAAACCAAAATGTATTTTAGTTTAAAACCAACCAACTAACAACAACAACAACAAAAACCACAGATATTTTGGGGCAAAAATAAACTATTTGAAGAAGAACTGTCCATAGGGAGCTCTTCTGCATCTCTCCCAACCAATAGGTGTATCATCATAAAACTACTGCCAAAACTGATTTATCAGAAACCGAGCTTTTCAATCAGAAAGGAAACTCAATTTTTCTCACTATCAAAAGTATGGTTTCTCCAAGAGAACAGAGAGATATTCACGGGACAACAAATGCAGGAGAACTGAATTCCCACTTGGGTCATTACAACAACTTTTACATGCACCTGAATTGACTGGCTTAAGCTTAGTTTTTAATACAAATATTTGATAGCATTATAAATTCTGAGAAGTCAATAGAGGCCTTTTTTTTTTTTTNTTTTTTTTTTTTTTTTTTTTTTGCTATTCACAGATCCTGCCAGCTTTCAGATGTATACTTAAATCATTTACTCTCAAAGAAAAATTAAATACTGGGCTTGTTAGGATGATGGAAGTGTTAATTGCTGTCTACATCTACTTTTAACTATTCCAGTTAACCCTGTTCCTGAGCTTCCAGCTGACAGTTCTGTTATATGAAGAATGGCTGAAAAAGTCAGCTGTGGCTGACTTTGAACAATGCTGCCGTTCTGTGCCCTCAAGAAATCACACATATAGTACTCAGGTGGCCAAATTTGTAAGATAAATTGAGCCAAGTATCCAGTTGCTCCTCTCAGTAAAAAGATTCTCATTTGCCCTCAAAAGAACAGGAAAAACTGGATAGATGAAACCCAAATTCAGTGCCAAGATCAGAGACTCCCAGCTGTTTGGAGCTGACAGGAGGGACAGTATCTTCAAGACCTGTAACAGTAGCATCTTGAATTTGCCAATGAAATGTAATCTTTAAGACATATTTTATATGGTGGTAGGATGACCTCAGCCTAATGAAACTGTGAATGAAATGATCCTTACATACAACCTTCTGGAATTGTTGCATGACTTGTTACCTAATACGGATTACATGCTTTGCACAGCTTCAACAACATATTTGATAGAAAGACAAAATATAAAATGAGTTGTAAATTGTGCAGAACTGGAAACTAACCACTTGTACATCAAACACCACCATTTCAAGTATTCTGCTTAATTTTTAACAAAAAGATCAGATATCTTTAACAAAAATACATGGGGAAAACAGTTACTGTAATTACTGTTCAACAGAAAGAAGAAACTGTGAGTATTTTGGACATTTGATGTAACATGCTTAAGGCCAACAACTAACCCAAGTCCAGGCCTCCTTTCCGAGGGAAGGGAGCATAACCACAACCCAACACAAACTTGAGGTTGAAGTAGTTCCACACTGGAGGAAAATGAAACAAAACAACGCAAAAAACCCCCCACACTCCTGAAAATCCCTGGAAACCCTCCATTGGTACAACACTTTGAGAAAACACAAGAGCAGCAAACTGAAGCAAAGCCTCTGTGCTCAGGGGAAAGGCAGAACTGAACAAAGGACCACATTTAGTATCAAGTGTGGTTCTGGTGCAGCTCTTCGGCAGCAGTTTTTCTTTTAAAACCATCAACCTGTTAAGCCGCCCTGAGTCGAGGCAAGCCCCTACGTGGTTCTCTCTCCAGCTCTGCCTTCCTGACCCAACAGCTCTGGTTCTTAGAAAGGACAGTTCCCATCTCCCCAGACTTGGATTTGGGTCCAATTCTCAACTGCACGCAGTCTCCTTGCTTTTTTGGGGCATCTGCCAGTCAAGTTGCAAGCTTCCTTTCAGCCTGTACACTCCACCTTCCCAGACACACGCACACAGGCTTCAAAACCCAGAATACAAAAGCCAAGAACAGGTAAAAAGGAACCTTCCATTTGGTGCTCACCCACTTAATCTTTCTTAGAGCATACAAAATATAGCACTTGTATTAAACAGTGAATTTATTCAGAACAGTGACAGGAGGAAACCCCCTGTCAGGGCTGTGATTTGTCCCATTTTGGTAAAATACACAGCCCTCAGGAAATGCCTGTTTCTATTAATTGATGAGGATTAGCTCAAAACTTAGTGATTAATTCACATCCTGACATTCATATTCCGCATGTCTAAAGATAGGTCTAAGCCAGTGCTAGAAAGCACAAGTGCGTGTACAAGGAATCTAGAAGCTGTATGGAAGTCTCAAACTTCAAATGTTTAAAATCAACATAAAAATCAGTGTTAGTTTTTAATATCCTACCGTACTGCAAAAGCATTTATAGACAATTGATTATATTAGCTTTGTAATACTTCCTGAAGTGCAGTAATAAATACAACATTGTTAAAAGTACTAATATAATAAACCGAGCACAGCACTAGCTCTGATATTTATTACTGATAATATAAATTTTTTATAGCCTGCCTAATCTACTTAAAACTTTCAGTATATAAGACATTCTCTGCAAGAAGGAGCTGACTCATTAGACAAGATTCAACACAAACGCATGCGGTTAGGAACCTTTCCAACTAAAAAACTGCCTTAACCATATGGGATTTTCTAACTGGAAACAGAAAGCGGTACCTTTTCTACTGGGCTATGTGTTCTTTTCTCATACTTGCTCAACCAATGAAGTTTCTCCTCAAAACAAACAGCTATTTCAAAGCTAAATTCCACTTCAATATTTGAAATATGAAAGAAGACTCAGAAGGAATTTCAGCAAAGTAGAAAAAAAGGTCTCTTCAAATTAGGACTATTTAAAAAAAAATTAGAAACTAACACATATGCAATTTCCATCACAAATGTCCAATATTAACGTTTTTGGGCCACTGACCAGCAGGATAGCTGAACAGCTTCTATAGTAGACCGAAAGTGTCACTTCAAGCCTAAGAAATAATAAAAGAAACTAATCGAGGAGACTATGTGTAGCAAAAACACAAGCAAGGACTGCCCAGGCAGCTGATCCTCCTGCATCTGTTAACACCCAGAAGCTGCTAGTACTGCCCCCTGAAACTTGATCAGCAGTACTGTGCAGCAAACTTTGAGAGCTTCTGCTTTAAAAGTATAACTTAGCTGTGTTAAGGAACCCTGCCTGTCTCCACATGAAAATACTCTCTAGAAGACACCATGGTAAACATTGGTCGAAAAATAGAAATGTTGTCTATAATTAAAGCTTTAACAGATACTGAAATGATTCTTTGCAGAAGAGTCTGAATAATTTGGATCATATATGACAACAAATTATATTTCTGAATTTGAAAATTACACAGGATTTATCTGGGAGAGAGAAGTGGGACTGGTTATTTCCTCTGCTGAATAACAATGAACTGTTGTGTCCCGGATATCGAAAGCATTAATAAGCAGTAACTAATTTTTTCACCAACCCAGCAGCAGTTTACAGTAGCTCTTTGATGGCCCTAAGACACAGATGTCAAACCACGAGGCTACATACCTTTCTCTCCCTAGTAATGTTGCAGTTCAGCTCAGGACAGCCTAACGGGCAGGTTCCTGTGAACAACGCTTTCTGCACTCCTCTGACAACATGATAGCTCTCTTCTGCCCTGCCAGAGAAAAAAAGCTTTAAATAATTACATTATAAATAAGCTACTTCCTTTTGAAACAACTTAAATGGGAAATCTAACAGCTGTTCTGTTTGCTTCTCCATTCCAAGGATCAATGAACATTGGATGTGTCAGTTGGTGAGATACGATCCATCAAGAACAATCAAGAAGATGCTGCTAAAGACTAGCTTTTTGCATCGTGTCTATAACACTGGCCACAGCTACTATACTGAATTACAGTATTTAATTCAAACAGCTTCAATGATGTGCACAAAAATATTCCCAATGACAATCTAATTATTAGGATAACAATGAATACGTACAGAATACAATGATGTTTTAAGGGCCAACATATATACTGAAATACAGAACATGTTAGAGTAACTGTGGCTCCAGAAAAAGGTAAACAGTAAGTATTTTTGTAGGGATGATGTGTATATACACAAACACACGTGTGTGTACAAATGCAAATGCCTGACAGCTCTGGATAACCCTTTCACTGTCAAACATTCCTTGCAGGTTCTATCAGAAACACTCCTAGAGATAACCTAGTCTAGTTCATTTAATTGCATCTTTTTGGAAACATGTTTATTCATTACTTAAACTGATTGTGTGCTTAGAAAGGTGAAAGATCCATAAACCAGCACCTTGAAAGTGTCAGATATCCACATATTTGTTATCTGCCCTTTGTCACCTAGACAATATGCATCACTAATAAATCAGAAAAAAAACCATCTGAAAATGTTTCATTTTCATTCAGCTTTTTAGCTTCTCTGCTGAAAATTACTTCAGGAACTTGGAGACTTTGCTTTTCTTAAGGGAATTTCTGTCCACTATATGCTACAGCTAGATAATAAACTGCACTAGCTCCCTCTCGTCTGTCCAACTAGAGCTGGGCTGCCCCAGACCTCAGACAGTTCGTAGCTGCTGTATTCCCTGTTACTTCACTCTAGGACTTCTTAACAACTGGAGATTTCAGGGTTTTATATATGTGAAAGGTGACATCTGATAAGGAATCAGCTTAGTCATTAGAAGATGCAAGTGAAAAGTCAGCGACAGCTGCTTCTGTTGATATCCCACGTGAATGTATTTTTTATCTTATAGTTCATAAATGCCAACGGAGAGCCCTCAGCAGGCAGTGAGATCTTTCTATGACAGGAGATGAATATTGAAACATTTAACCACTTTATCACACCATTAGGGGAAACAATAAGCCACTTCACACAGACAAGGTAAGCTACATAACAAAAGGCAGCTTATGAACTACTTGCAAATATTTTGCTTGAACGAACGGAATGTACCAGCAGACGGACAGTAATCACTTTTAATTTCC
Organism: Anseranas semipalmata; assembly: GCA_013399115.1. Lineage (NCBI taxonomy): Eukaryota > Metazoa > Chordata > Aves > Anseriformes > Anseranatidae > Anseranas > Anseranas semipalmata. Next base: position 798,440 of record VXAA01004298.1, read on the forward strand.
AGGCTTAGGAAAGGTTTTAAAGAGCTGAAATAAGGCTTCACTGCGGGCCTACTCAGTTTTCAAAAAAGGATTTATCATTGCTTAATCCAGTGAGAAGAATCCATTAATTCCACAGATAAATCATGTTCTGGAAAGGCTAGAGGGCTGAACCAGTGAACATAATCTACTGGTTTGTACGTAGATTTTCAGCTACACAAATTTGGTTCTAAAGAGTCAAGAAATGTTAACGCCAAAATACAAAATCAACCCAAGGAATGGACAGGGAGAACAGCTGATCACATTAAAAGCTTTGTGGACAGAAAGGTAACATTTAAGCAAATCAAGGCAACATTCCGACACACATGACTGCAGCATGAGGCAGTCTGTATTCTCACTTGACTCAGTGTTACATCAGGGACAATAGAGGCTCCTTTCCCCGTGTTAACAACTTTAAATACATTTGATATGCAAGTCCTACACCTCAAACTAGGCATCAAATGTTCTGAACGGTCCACCACATATAGGAAAGTCACAAAGTAAATCACAGTACAGCCTGACAGCGTGTTATATACATCAAAAGAGCTGGACAAATATTTACAAATAATACCCAGTTGGAGCATATTTCAACCTTGAATTCTGTAGATCCAGTTCTAATTCGAAATAAACTTTTTTGTTTCCTGGGGGGTGGGGGCAGGATCACAACGACACAGAACTTAGGACTTACCTGCCTTCAAGAACAAAGGAAACATGCACTTAAAAAAAAAGAAAAAGAAAAAGAAAAAATCAGAGGCTTGCAACATTCAAACGTTCTTCTCAGCATTCATAAGCAATAGAAAAAGATTGGCAATACAGTGTCCCCTTCCTAGTTACTCATGTGTTTACCTTAATTGTAACCCCTTTCATTTGTATTTTTGATAATTTTGTACTGTGAAATCTTTTACCTTGGCTCCTCATAATGTATCAGAGTCACAATTCTGTATTGGCACACATCCAGCACCATAATATACCTATTTTCTTAAGTTATGATGAAAAAAATCAGGCCTGCTTATAGGAAGTCATTCATCTTTATCCCTAAAATTATATTTAGCTGTCATCTCAAAAAAATTCTGTGCAACATTAAAGATAACGCAATAGCACAGTAACAGGGAAATTACTTTTCTTCTTAATGCCTCATTACTGATATTGCTAGTATTGTAGATCTGCATCTGATACAAAAGGTATCTCAAGGGTAGTTTTAGAAACACGATAAATACTTCTGCCCTCATTTATCTAACAAGAAACACACACAATTCCGTATTTATAAGCCATTAGAAGTATTACCACCTGCCATCTTTTTTGATTGCCTCATGATAAGATAGAAGCTGTAATTTTACAGATGTCCGGAGACTTGCATTATCATCAGCAGGTCAAGGTCTGCGAAAGGTGGATGAAGTAACTTCAATTTCATTAAATGCAACAAACATTGCCTTTATTTAATACTTCCTAAAATATTAAGGGATATAAAGCCTTGGAAACCACATTGAACTAGCTGTGAATCAGCAGAAACACATCAGTAATGGGAAGATTGAGATTTAATCTTTATTTTCATACCACACTTCCCTGGTTTGAGAAAGAGAACTGACCCTCCCAATACACTACATATTATCTTATTATGAAAAGTTGAGGGGTGGTAAGCAATCAGAACATTTATTCTGTTTGACTGCTTTCATATCCTATGCCACTAAATGCACAAAGATGACTGACAGAGTCTTCAGTCCGTTTGAACAGTACAGCTTTGAGTGCGAGGTGACGCTGCACAGACACGTACCAGAAGGCGTTCTTTCACAGCTGTGCTATGCAACGCTCTGGCAGTATGAAGATGATGATCTGGTCATCTATCCCCTACACCTTCCTATGGCTCCTGGCAGATCTCACGCAAAACGGTTTGATTTAGAACTCCTTTAACATCAGTAAGAACACTTTCTGATGAAAAGTTCATTAAATAAAGCTTAAAAGACCAAAGATATAGAGTTAGTATTGTAGCTTCTTCTATTATTAAGATGCTACAAGATTATCTTCCCTATTAATGTATTCAATTTCAAATACACTACAAAGCAGCATTACCTACGGACAAGTCCTACGTTTGTCAGTTACTCTGCCACATAGTTAATTTGCGACAAATACAAAAGGCACAAAGGTACATTAACATGAGCAAGTCTGCACTACTACGTAACCATCATTTAAGCACCTGAGAGCAATCATTCCTTTCCTTATTAAAAGTATCTTTATTCTACCTAAACATGGTATTTTAAGGGCACTTAAAAGACTCCAACTTAATGTACCCTAGCACTGCATTCCTTTCAGAATTTCTACTGCATTTAACAAACAACACGAGATCAGCTGTACACACCCAACAGTACATTTTTCATTACAGAAAAGAAAGAATAGAGAAGGAAATGCTGAATGATTATGCCAAAGAGCATGATAAAGGACTTTAAAACCATCTGGATAATTTTACTACTTATTCCTCATATTGAAAAACTCATTATTTATTCTCTTATGGGGAATGGGCTTTCTTTGTATAAAGTAAAATGAGGGACTTGTAAGCATTTGCTGAATCTGGTATGTGTTCTATCTCATAGATTCATGTTTCTTGCTTAGGAATCTCCTCAACAATTACATACACTAAGCTAAACCAGTATGAGTACACAGAGAGAATACTGTGGAGCATGATCCATACTGGTCTTGAGACACAAAACTGTGCTTTAGGAAGCTGTCTTCCATTTCATCCGCGTAGAGATCACTTAATGAAGATTTTCCTGAACTGTATCTTCACCTGCTTCAGTTAGCAGAATACACTGCTGAGAGAGCTAGTAAGATTCCTGGTCTTGTTATTAAAAATAACACACTTCTAGTAGAAGGAAAGTTAACACTAAAATCTCAATTAAAATCTAATCGGGTGCCAAATATTTTTGAAGTTGAACTGGACAATGTTCTGAACGGAAACAAATTTGTTTCTTTCTTTCTGCTGGCATTAGTAAGAGATTATGCAAATACTGCTCCTAAATTAAGCAGCTCAGTAGGTTGACTAAAAAACATGGAGGTTAAGTCTGGACCTCCTGGCTCTGCAATGACTCATGATTTGTGCCATTAGCAGAAAGGAGACAAACATTTCCAAAATAATGTAACCACAACATTATTTATACTATACACTAGACTTGTTCAGTGTTTTGGGGTCCACCTAGAATTTTCTATATTATGAACTGCAACAGCGCAGACCTTACAGCTGCATGGACTTCTACCTACTAGAAGACATGCTGTGCACAAAGTTGATACTTGGGTTTAAGCTCAGGAAACAAGGGTATAACTGCTCTATGTCCTCTCATTCATCTAAGATTTTTAAGGATTTTATGTATCTATACAAATAGAGTAATTAAGTTATATATAGACAGTATTGTCATTTGAATGACTGTATACCACTCTGTTCAGATAACAAGACGAAGAAACTGCAGTGTTCTCAGGTATGTTGTGAGAACCGCATGGAAGTGTTGCAGGTGCTGCAAAGCGTAGTGCTAAGAAGGTGCTAACAGAGCTTATGTTCCAGCAGAACATAAAATATTCCCCGAAGGACAGATGTTTGGATTAATGTAAAATACATTCTTAGCAAGTGAAAATTAGAAAAATATTCAAGGAAAAATGTACTGTAGGTACACATTCCTTGTGCTGTCTGTTTTTCTGACCTCTGTTAAAGTATGAGGTATCCAGCTGGAGCTCCAACCTGTTTCGTCCCATTAAGACAGACAAAGCTGTGCAAATACCTGGACAACAAACATACCTTAACGAGTGAGCTACTCAGAAAACTACACAGCAAACTGCTTAATTTGAACCAGAAAAGGACAAAATGTTGTTTGAGGTACAAATTTCAGATCCAGACTCAGAAAAAATATGTCTTAGTGCAATGTCATATACCAAGGCCTATCATCTGAAGCTTCTTCCCATTTTGCATTAACACCAAAAACATACTTTTGCTTGCGAAGGACACAGAAGTCTGCAGAATGCTAGAAACTCAAATGGTGAACCTGCCAAAGACAGAAAAACTTGATTCAAATCCCACAAAGGGATCGGTATTTCTGAGTCCTCATGTGGGGCAACTTTGGAAAGCAATCACCAAAGCTTTGAATTGGCAATGAAGGTGGAGCAAGGCTAAGGGAAGACAGAACAAAGCACAAAATCAACAGGCTCATGAAAATCTGTTAGTAGCCCATGCTACGCCTCTGGTGGGAGGTTCTGCTTTGTCCACATCTCTGCAATTGTTTTATATTCTGTGCTACATTAGAAATGCACAGAAGAACTTCTTTTCACAGCTAGCAGTTTATGTCCAGTAAATTAATGACCTTTATAATTCTAAATTCACACAGTAAAACTCTTATTAATTCAACATTGTCTGTTAAAAGTTAAGTTACAACTTAATTACAGTAGTAAAGCCACAGCTAGCACTCAAAGCAGGAAATATTCTAATTTGGAATGAGAGCCACTGGGTGTAGTCAGTAGCAACCACTGGCTGCTTATTATTCCTCAAAATACCTAAATTGGAGTATCTAAAGAGGCTCCCAGAGATGGGCCTTTCAGATTCTTTTCAAATTCTATGCCTTTTCTTTCTTCTACTTTAGCTGTTTTACCATGTAACTACTTTAGAGTTTTCACAGCTATGTTCTTCGCTCATTCCGTTCAAGAGTTTTGAGGTTTGTTATGTTTGTTTGTACCAAGATGAATTCGCAAGTTTGTATTTTTACCTGAAGTACAGAAGCTGGACAAAAAGGTTTATTCGACCAGCTTTTTTTTTTTTTTTTAACCAGTCCTCTTTTTA
>VXAA01004298.1:803341-818436 GCA_013399115.1 Anseranas semipalmata
GCTCTGAGGAGAAGGACCTGGGGTGTTGGCCAATGAGAAGCTCAATGTGGTCCGGCAAGGTGCGCTTACAGCCCCGAAAGCCAACAGTATCCTGGGCTGCATCAAAAGAAGCGTGGCCAGCAGGGCGAGGGAGGTGACTGTCCCCTCTGCTCTGCTCTCATGAGACCCCACCTGGAGCACTGCGTTCAGCTCTGGGACCCCAGGCATAAGAAGGACATGGAGCTGTTGGAGCGAGTCCAGAGGAGGGCCAGAAAAACAACCAAAGGGCTGGAGCACCTCTCCCGTGAAGACAGGCCGAGGGAGCTGGGGTTGGTCAGCCTGGAGAAAAGGCGGCTCCAGGGAGTCCTTAGAGCGGCCTTCCAGTGCCTGAAGGGGGCCTACAGGAGAGCTGGAGAGGGACTCTTTGTCAGGGAGTGCAGTGATAGGACAAGGGGTAATGGATTTATATTAAAAATGGTAGATTTAGACTAGATATTAGGAAGAAATTCTTTACTCAGAGGGTGCTGAGGCACTGGAACAGGTTGCCTGGAGAAGCTCTGGGTGCCCCATCCCTGGAGGTGTTCATGGCCAGGCTGGATGGGCTTGGAGCAACCTGGTCTGGTGGGAGGTGTCCCTGCCCATGGCAGGGGGGGTGGAACTAGACGAGCTTTAAGGTCCCTTCCAACCCAAACCATTCTACGATCATTCTATGACTTACATTGCTTTTTCTGCTCCTATATCAGAAGTCATTAGTTGACAACCACAAAAATGTCCAAACCTAAATATCCTCCCAGCCCAACCTCCCATTACAAAAAAAAAAGGCAATATAAGATCAGATTCAGAACATCTACAATGAGTATTTTTTAATGAGTACAAGGTATTTTATCATTTAATTTAGAATCATTATTCTGTCTGTATAGCTAAAAAGACAGTAAAATAGTATATTTGGAGCTGCCTAAAAAGTTATATTGCAGTTTAAAAGAGGTATTCTATTATTATTGATTCACTGAGCTCTCATGAGCGCTATATTACTAAAATACCAGTGCTTTTCATTCATTCGTTCGTTCTGTAAGGAGGACTACAATTCATGGAAACATTTTCATATTCCCTTTATGCTGAACAGGGTGGGAGAAAGCAGAATATTAGGTAGACACAGTAAGGATACTAGCAGTATGTTTGAAAATAGGCATGCCAAAATACTTGCTCTGTTTTAATGTGTTTACTTGCCTTTAGTACCAGATCAGCAAGGCCCCATCATGAGTTACAGGTGTATTTTTAATCATTTTAAACCTTACAGTTAAACACCACACAACAATAATAAAGAACTTTTCCACAGACTTAAAACAAATTGTTTAATTTTGCTAAATCAACTCATTTCTGATACATCTTACAAATATCTTCCCCCCTACTGGCTTCCTTTGAAGTAATCGCTATTCTGACAGCACTGCCCTGGGATCCACCAGCATGAAACTGCAGAGCACTACAGAAGTGAGTTTTATGCCTAAGTACTGACGTACATTATGGAACCATCTGGCTGTCTCTGGAGAGTGCGAAAAGAAACAGGTTAAGCTATTGGACTGAAGCACCAATGCAGTACACTGGAATGCTTTGCTGCTAAAACCATGTGGTAACACAACCATTTGATATTCAAGAGACTGAGCTAGCATACAGGAGGAATAAAGATGAACAAATGAATCAAGCTGTTAGCCTTGCATTTGTTCCCCTTTAAGGCAGAACAGCACCAAATCTCTCCAGTAGCAAATGCAAGTGTTTATCCTAAGCTATATTATTTCATATTTCAATCGCCTATTTCTAAAAGCATTTTCACAATTAAATTCTACCAGAGCCCAGCAATACCAGGCCATTTTTGGCAACAATTAGATCACATGGCCAAGCACTACCACAGGCATGCACTCACAAACCAGGCGCACAAGAACCTAGAATGCCCTGATTCTCTTGATAGTTTGCAACCGAAAACCATTTTTTATTAATTAAATTCCATTGGTTTTGTATTTTTTTTGTTGTTGTTGTTGTTAATGTGCAACTCCATTTTGACTACAGTATTAGCTGTTAATGCAAATTATGGGTTTTGGTCACCCACAACATGACAGAATTATTTAAAGCTGGCTCTCGAAATCATGCATAAGAAAGGGGAAGATGGAAGCCTCACCAGCACACTCTGAAAACTCCTTCCTGCATGCACCAATATTTTCAATTATGCATATGTACCAGTTATGCATGTTTTCTATATGCCTTAATGACAGTTCTTATGTGTAAGAAACCAAGCAACAGCCTTGAGAGAAAAACACAAAGGCAAATAAAAAATGTACTGTTTCACCTTCAAGAAAGTTTTGGTACAGCTAGACATGGCTGAGAAATCCTCAAGTTTTTATTTTCAAACAAAAAAAAGGAACCTGTACTTTTTTCACTGAGATGTTGTGATCTTATGGTTAAGATTATGTGTTGCTTTGAAATGAACTGTCATTAACAGCATAAAGCTTTGGTCAGACCAATTATTAAAATCACTGAAAGCACTGTTATTAAAATAAATCAATATTAATGAGAACAAAATAGTGTCAATAGGTAGTATTTTCAAAACTAATGTATGCTCACATGTCCAATGCTATACAGTAATTCCATCTTTTAATGATACTAAAATGATTTCTAATAGACTTACATTATACTTTCACTGGATTATTTGAGGCATTTTAAAATCTTGAATAAATATTAATTGCTATCTCCCATTACTCTAAATAATCCAAATCATTTTCACCCGTTAAGACTCACTCACTGAGATTGCTGGTTAATGATCTACACAGTGTATTGATCAACTTAGCTGGTTACCAGCAACAACCCAATTTTCACAAAAATCCCTGTGTAAAATTCACTGTTGAAGATGATGTACACACAGTAAAAGGTTTATAAGGTTACAACAAACACGGGATGCACTCACTTTTTAATCTTGAAGCTGCTTTCCTGCCTCTTACTTACATAGGACTTTTCAACAATAATAACAATAACAATAATAATACAACCAAAAAAACAAACCCGCTAATATGAGAACATACAAACAAAACTAGACACGATGTGAGACAATATGAAGAGCATATGAAGAGCTATTTCCTCATGTTTTCACTACTTGTAAGACCTGACATTTTTCTAATTGAAACCTTTGCATACATTAAGGTAGAGTACCATGCAAGATGTTAATGCATTATTTGGATGCGGAAAAAGAAATGGTTTTGAAGATATTTAACACCCTATCGTTACATCTGAATTTCTAATCACAGTTTGTAATTTTCCACAGGTGGCTTCTTAAACCATCCTACAGCATTTCAGTGATCTAGCAAATTAGATATATACATGAATTACACCATGAAAATATAAGTCAGTTTTTATTCTAGAATATTTGAACAAGAAGTTCTGAATTTAAGCAGCAATTCATCCATGACATTTACTGTTTGTGTACATGCTTGTCCTGTCTATTCGGTAGGAGTTACTGTAATCCCAGTTCTATTCAGAACAAGACTCTTGCGTGAACAGTATCTCCCCTCAATCAGAGATGAAAAAGGACCATCCCAAACCCTACAATTCCTCCTTTGAGAGCAGCACAAATGGCTGTTTCTGGAGATCATTTCTTGTGGGTACTATAGAAGGTGCTAGATCCGTACTGTAAACCCCTTAAGAGATGGTTTAATAATCCGGGTTGGTAGGACAGATCTGTCAGCATAATCTTAAGCATCCAGGCTTGTGTTTCAGGCCAACCTCTTCACCCTCTCCCACTGCTGGCTATAACTGAAGGACTGCTCAGGAGTTCAAGGAGCTACAGACCTGTTATCCAGGCTACAAAGAAAAGATAGCTTCTGATAGTAGGCAGATCTGTAGGCTCTTCACAAAAATCAATGAGCTCGCAAAGTCACCACCACATGGACCATCCTAGCATAGGAATGCAGTTCTGAATCTAATGATTTCCCATATAGCTATTACTCCTTCCTTATTTTATATCTTTTTAGGCCTTTTTTATGCTACTTCAAACTCCGTCTTCTGATAACTGATCATCATAATTAATGCACTGCTCCCTCCCACCCCACTCCCGGTGTTTTAATAGAGAGAAGGCAATACAGCAAAATAAATTACCTCTTCAGCAGGTTTCAGGTACTAGCCATCTCAGTTACACACCTGAAAACTGCTCATCTCCACATCTTTACATATAACCATGTTTTATCTTGCACCACACAGGACTCTAACTGGTGCTGGATTTCCATGTTAATCATCTTAGTATATTCCCAATGTTCCCTTTTACTCTTCTCTCTACTACACCAATATAGATTGTAATGATTCCTTTCCATATCTTGCAACCTTTCCTAACCTAAACCAAACATTTTAAGAATATGCATGACTATAAACAGCTTTGTGTAGATTCTGATTAATAGTATAGTTAGGGAATTGCATTCAAATCTACTCCATCACTGAGGAAAGGCTTTTCAAATCCAACTAATCTTACCGCAAAGTAGCAAGCTATTCCCCACTAGGATCAGTGTAAGGTTAGCATCACTACTGGAACGTTTAAGCACCTTCTTTAAGAATACGACCGACTCCACACAAATCGTGTTTTTAGTTTCTCCTTAGTTGCTTTCAGCACCAGACTACACAACATGAACAAAGCAAAGTACATTGTGCTTTCATCCAATTCTCCAGAAGTTGTACAACTCATGGGAGGGAACAGTTTTTGTTAGGCTAAAGCTGTGATTAGACAAAAGCAATTCCTCCCCAGTCATACTGGCCTTTTTTCCCACAAAAACGGTTTTTGTTGAGTCAGTGACTTACACTGCCCTTGAAGAACTTTGGGAGATATATGCTGAACATGTTACAGGTATTTCCCAGGAAGCTCTGTCTATTCTGTAAAACATAAAATAAAATCTTACCTGGCCAGAATAAAGGTCCACATAGGACAGTATTCTGTCTCTGGCAGATTCTTGAGCAAGGCTGCAAGAACAGATGGAAATTTGCAACCACTGTTTGCAATGCAGTGACATCCTAAGCCAGCAGTGGTGTTTGTACTTAATAGCTCTTTGTGAATTTTCTTGATGTTAATTTGTCCAACCACTTTTGCATCCACGCTGGATTTTATTATCACAGCATTCTGTGGTAAGAAACTCCACAGCTCAGCAATGAATTTTAAGAGAAAGCATCTTAGCAGAAGTTTATCTAATGCATTTATCCAGAATGGACGTAGATGGTGTTACCAGACAACTACCACCACGTCGTAAGAGTTGGCTAGGCAAAGACTCATTATAACATCTCAGAATTATAATGCATTATAGAATGTGTATAGTCATACGTCAAGCAGCAGATTAAAAAGGTAATTGGCAGTCAGTTCAATTTTAAAAACAGACTGGGAAAGTAAGGAATGCCATTTTAAATGTTAAACGTTAATCGCAACTGAATGAAAAAGTTTGTCTATTGAGATGTCTGGTAAACTCCTCTGATTTGGGAGAGCATCGGTGTAATTCTTCTAAGGCCATCCTCACTGATTAACATTTGGGCATCACAGGGAAAGTTAATCCCAAAGTCTTTCTTGAAATATACAGCAGACAGGAATTGCACTTATCCTTCATCAAAAAAAATTCTAATTATTCTTCCTACTCTGCTTTTAAATGTTTTTGATAAAATGAAAGAAATTAGACTGATTTTCAGACTAATGATACTGAAATTATATGTTCTTAAAACAACAGTGCTTGAATTTGCATTTACACTCAAATGACAGTTATTAATACTTAAACCACACACTGACATCATCATTCCCAATGCTATTTTGAAATATCAAAGAAGTCCTGTTTGCTTAGATATTGATAGGACAGCAAATACATGAGGACGCATCCAAATCCTACCAAGGAGAAGCTACTCCTGGGGAGCTCAGAAGGAAATCAGTCTGGAGGCAGCAAAACCTGGTTCAGGACAGCAGAATGTACATTCCTGATGCCAACAGCTCCCTTTTGCTGGAGATAACGCTCTATAAACTTGTAAAACACTACTCATATCCATGTTTTTTAGGTTTGGTTGTGCCTTTTAAGCAACAAACAGCACATGAAATTTGGGTCTAGAAAGCCTCCAAAGCAGATTTTGGTGTTGTAACCTTTAGAAATATTTTGTCAACTCCACTCCTTGAACCATCAAGAGCCCTGGTCACAGCCTGTATTGACTGGATCCTGCAGATTTACCCCAACAACCCTAGCACCTCTCCACTCCTGTAGCCCAGTCCCTGCCTGGCAGTGGCCCACACCTGCCTCTTCCTGCTGTGGCTGACGAACACCCCTGCTTTACACAGTCATAAAAGGAAAGAGAAAGGAGTGAGGAGACTCTCAAAAGGCAAGCAGGGACATTCCCTTGGTGTGCACCTTCGGAGGTGCACAGCCATCTCAGCAAGAGCTTCAGGAAATTTTTCTTCCTTCTGTTGCTGTGCTGACTGATAAGAGCATGCCAAACTCTCTTCATTTCAATTCATGCAGTAGCTCTCAGGCAAATCATTTTAAGACAGTACAGGTGAGTTTGCAGAGCTTCACTTGCAAGAAGCAGAGCTGCTAGGGGAACCCTAAGGACTGCAAGGACAGGAAACAAGTTAAAAACACCACCACACGGAGGTGAACCATCCACTGGTTTATGTCAGTCATATCAGCTGTAAGTAAATAAATCCAAAGGTCACATTAATAACCTGCACTAGAGAGTATATTTAATAAGCTGTACTACAGAGTATGTCTTGGGTATTGAGGGGGTGCTTTCTTAATCCAGAACTGTAACAGCATTAATTTGGAAAGTCTCTATACTTCCAACTGATAGTGGTCATTACATTTCCAATTCACTCTGACACATTTTAATTAAATTATCTTATGGTAAATATACTAAAGCCTCCATTACTTGAAAGCATTTCATTTTTAGCTTTCAGCTTCTCAGACTCACTCATGAAAGGTAAGCTTGGAAAACAGTGCCATCTAATGCTAAAGAGCATTAAAATGGGAGGTTGAAACATTACAAAGTTATTACAGTAAATTTATTTTACACAGATTTTCCACACAATACTGCAATATTCAGTGACAGCTTAAATAAAAGTTTAAAATGCATGTGCCAAATGACACAGATCTGGAAAACCAGATCACTAGTTCAAAAATATTCTTTATGGAAATAAAAACATTTAATTCACATGACTGAGAAGTGCTTGTATTTGAACAGCAAACTTCTAAACCACTGGGTTACCTTCATGTCATTGGAGAGCACTAAGGAAGAACCTCAGGATCTGTTCCCAATTAGACCTATTCCACATCAGTAAATAAAAGATGACAAATAACATGATCTGCAAATCATGATATTTAACAGCTCTGAAGAGGATGCTAAATAACATTCTCATATACCACAATTCACCAAAATAGACAATTTACAGTAAAAACATGAAGATAATTTCATAGTGATTCTTGGTCATGTTTTCATAGTATGTGCTCTTTTGCTAAACTTCCTGATGCAAGAAAGGCAAAATGAGCAAGATCCTAATCTACACAGAAAGAACCAGAAGGAACACGCAGTTCCTAGGACAACTCTAGACAGCTATCAGCTTCACACTGTCTGCTATGAGGGCTTTCCTCTCAATACTTTTTCTCCAAACAGCCTCCTGAAGTTGGTTCTTACAGAGCAGTGACGTATGGACAGTTTCTTTTCCACAATCTAAACTGATCTGTTAGGAACTTATATGCATATAAATCTTATACTGAATGAAACAAAGACAGTTCAGTAGTGACAAAACTGGAGAACTCTTTACAAGCTTCATGAATATGAGAAATGAGAGTATAAAGGAAAAGCCTTCCTCTAAGTATTTAACAAATCAAAATCCAGCTCTAAGTATTAGAGAAATTCAGTGAACTGAACTAATGTAATTTAATTAACTTAGTAATGTATTAATTCAAATTACATGGACAATGGAGCACTTGCATGAATTTTCAGCCATTGAACTTTTAACTCATCCCACTTCAGATGGTGAAAAAAATCTCATTTCACTTAAAACTACAAGTACTTCAAAAATATTTTCAAATAATGGACCTGTACTTGATGGCTTTCCTGTCGAGTCATTAAAACATTCAAGGCTTTCTGTAGGTACCATGAACTTCTGCTTACAATCCTTCGATTGGTTACTGTATGCAACAACACTTCTCCAAGCTGGTCTGCTGTGAGATGTTTTCCCACAGACATCCTTCATTACAATCTTGAATGTCACTTCTACTTTTTCCAACACTTACTACAAGACCAACCCAAACAAAAAAAGAAATAGATGTCTTGCCATGACTGCAGCCAGTGTTTCACAACCCTGTTACGCTCAACACTTTTATACTGAAATATAATAGTTTCACAGAGCATTAACTCAGTCATACCTGAGAATTAGTCCCATCATCTTCAGCAGGTCTGCTAGGGAGATCGAGAATGCATGTGGACCAAGAAGTCTAGTTCTTCATTTCAACTGCTATCTCATGCAAAGATATATTAATTAATAGCATCAGGTTTGAATTATGTAGATTTTCTTTACTGAGGTAAATACCAACCTAGATTTAAACTTTTTAGTTGTTTTTCTTATTTTATAAGAATGCTCTAAGTATCATGTTGCATTAGCGTGTTACTATAAAAATATTAACGTTTTTGGTTTTGGTTCTAACAATTTTAATGAAGTTCTTGCACACAAAACCACAGAGTGGTTTGCCATCAAAACCAAAAAGGTGTTACAAAGATCAAACAAAAAGCAGACATGGCTAAACAGTGGCTAAAAAAGTGGGAAGATGTTCTTCAGAAAGCTGAAAGTTTGTCCAAAGAAAATAGAAAGGATAGTAAGGTTCTGGCAGAAGAACATGGAAGAACAAAGGCCAAAAAAACAGGACACAGAAAAAGTTTTAGGAACAACCTGTGATAGTCATAAAGCCTAGTAATTATATCCTTTTCCAACATATCAGGAGCAGAATACCTGCCTATGAATCTACAGAAGCAATTACTTTACTGTTCCAGGTATGAAGGGAGTGCTCAGGGAAGATAAGGTTATTGCGTCAAAAACTAAGTTGTGGTTTTGTTTTGTTTTTTTTTTTTTTTTAATTTACTTTCACTGTACAGCAGCTTAAAGATTCCCTTACTGAATCCCCTTGTATGAGGCGTAGCAGGCGATTTTTCTCTAGGGTTGCTAGAAGACACTGTAAAAAAAAAAAAAAAAAAAAACACTCTGAACAAGCCACCATGCTCCGGTGGCATTCTCCCACGAGGCCGGGAAGAAACCAACAGTGAAAGTGCTGAGCAGTTAACTGTGCTGTGTAACCTCTTGCTTTAAAGTGCCTGACTACAAGGAGTCTAAAAGGTCGCATACATGGCATCAGTTTCAAAAAAATCTGTTCCAGGAGAGGGAAGTAGAGACCAGTAGATCCGATGTCAGTAATCTAAGTGGTAGAAACCATAATAAAGTGGTAGAAACTATAACAAAGGTAATTTGTGAACACAGGCATACGATATACTAGGAAATGGTCAACGTGGATTTTGTAAAGGGAAGTCACTCCTCCCTAATTTATAGGAATTCTCTGAAGCAGTCAGTGAGCATGCAGTTAATGAAAAGTCAGCTGACAATCTTCCCAAGAAGCCACAAGTTAAGTTGCCATAGAAGAAAGGAAGGACACAAGGAAGAAATGAATGTTGACTAAATAACCAGTCACCATTTATAAATGATTGTAAGTAACCACAGTAAATTGCAATTAAAATAAGAAGAACTTCAATGTTTCTTTCCTCCTCTCCTTTTTTTCTCCCTGAGTTTTATCCAATCCAGTACTTCATCAGTGATTCTATACAGAGCTCTCACCATTCCAAACCAACTTGTCCTAGCAATGGTCTTTTTGCCAAGACCACAGACTCCTTCAAAGTAATCTTCCCTCACTGTCTTCCAGGTCCCCAACCCAACTGTACCTCTCCTTTACAATTTCCAAGGATTTAATCCTCAAATCTACATAGTCCTAATGCTTAGACAGATTTCCAAGCAATTGCAGCAAAGCCAACCTACACAAAAGAGCTTGCTTTATGTGTGAGAAAAGCTCTACCTTTCCCCAAATGGTTCCAAACAAAACTGTCCAAATGTAAGAGCAAGTGCACATACTCAGGGTCTCCAGAAGGTGACTCTTAACAGAAGCAGTTACAAAGATGCGTTTCCCTTTTAGGCTTCCTCACTAGCCTGTTTGCCTGGATGGATACAGAAATGTCTGCCTCTGAGTCCGAGGAATGCATCCAGTTTTTTCCTTGCAAGACAATAAAATGGTCACAGGACAGGGAACTTCAGCAAACAATGTCACCACAGTGAAACACTACGTAAAAGAGAGGGAGGAAAGAGGGAAACCTGTTTCTCTCAAATATCCTGTGATGGTTAATAATGGTGTTAATCTAAGTCTGTTTATTCTCCTATCATACAAAAAGCGAGTAACACTAGACATACTGTTTGGTTTAGCTCCTGTGCAGTATTACCTAAGAATAAGATGAATGAAGTGGTTTTATCAGGTCTGCAGCAAAGGCATCTTTACGCTACTCACTGCTTGCACAACATGTACTTAACTATATACTTTGCAATATAAAAACACACGTTAACACTGAACTTTCATGCAAGTTCTCTACACTAGAAAATGTATGCACATTTGCCCTTTTTTCTGTAGAAGAAAACTAGTGTACATTATTCTGGCAGCTCATGGCAATTTTAAAGTGGATTGCCTCTGATATACCATGTTCCATTAAGAATCAATAAGAGGAAGAGTGTTTTGATGATGTATGTCAGAATTTACAGCTCTGTGATGAGGCAGATAATACACTGATGTAATACATTCCAGGGATTTAGCAGAAACAAACACTTCAAACATTCTTTTTAAATGAATATACAGCCATATTCTATGGTCATTTCACCCCTGATGACGTCAGAATTTATAAAACCATATATCCAACACTGTCACAGCGGCAAGAAAAGATAAGGACCAAGTCCAGCAAATACATAACCAGCATATTTATTTTCCTTGCATCTTTCCATGGCTTGATCCATCCATTATGAAGAATAGCATCAATCCTCATTATTCAGCAATGGTGTAATTGTTCTAGCTCAACGTGCTCACAACGTGACACGTGGTACATTCCCAAACTTATTGATCCACGTATGCTACAGCCACTTGAAAAAAGCACCAAGAAATTAAAATATTATAATACTCCAGCCTGAACCCCAAAGACATCATAAAGTTTATTCTCAACTTGCCTCTCTAATGGTTTATGATCTGCTCTAAAGAGATTATTTAAACTCCAGGAATAAGGAAGAGGGGGAAGGTTGAAGAAGATGGAATTTCAGCCTCTGCTCTGTTGCTTTCCCAGTTAAAAGGAAATAAAAGCCTTGAATTTTACTGCAGCACAATTTTCTTTCAATAGAGTATTTCACAATCTGGTAAATACTCAAATAAAAAGTGTCCTGAGTAAGTATAACTGATATCACTACCTGCAGTCAAAAGCAAGACTATGCTCATCAGAACACAGCTCTGTAAATGACTCGAGCATCCCAGTTCAGTTCTGTCAAACAATTTCATGTGACATGGTCACTTCAGGATATTCACTCATCTGTATTTAATTCTTTGCAGTACGAGTCCTTTACTGGAAACTAATATTTTCTGCATTTTCTTGCCCATTCCAGAATTGACTCAGAGATGCCAGTGCTTGTTTCACCCAGGGATGGCTGTCCCACAGCTGATCTGGGTTCAGAGCGCGCTCAGAATGATTTTGTTTTTATGTGCATCACATTATCATTCTGATAGCTTTAAAGCACCAAGGAAGATGCTTCACATTTTTAAAGCGAAACCCTCAGCTATCCTGCTAACGCCACTCGTGCAAAATGAGATGCAGACTAAAAGTGTGAGGCAGAAGGGATTAGGATCATTAGCCCACATCTCCCACTGTCCCTCAGCACTAACTCATACATCCCCTCAGGCAGCTTCCCTCCAGTTTTATAACCCAGTGGACAGGATCCAGGTGTTAGACGTGCACAGCAGGTCCCACAGCAGAGAAGCTGAAGCGCTGCCTGCCGCTGAGGAACGCGCGCCTCTCCTCAGTACAGCAGAGCTGTGGATCTGCCCTTACCACAGCAGCCTGCCAGAGTCCAGCATGTCCCGTCACAGGATGCAGCCGGACAGCTTCCCCCCATTTACATCACAGCAGCCTCCATCTCCAACTATTTCTCAAAGCCAACACAGTCATTTTGATAATTACATGTACATAAGCAGCAGTAAAACCTTTCATAAATCACATTTTACTTCACAGTGAACTTGCTCATCCTGCTTGCAAGTCCCGAGTTCTGAACAGCCAGATAAGGCACAAAGGACGCACCTGAAACCAGGGAGCATTAAAAACAGATCCTTCTTTCAGATTTCATGTGTCAAACTTGTATTATTAACCAAGTGTAACACACAACTGACTTCTAAATACCTAAGTACATTGTTCTCACTATCTGATGCAGTTATTAGTAAAAGCTAAAAATGGGCATTGTAAATTAGTCATAGAGAAACCAGCCATAAAGAAATTCACATGTTGCACTGATTTCATACCCACTGTACACTCCTTTGCTTTCTCAGAGGATACTTCTAATTTCAGTCTTGACAAGACTGCATTGTCGTGAAAAGCAGTTCTTGTGCTATGTGACTGAGTTCAGAACTTGCAAGAGAACAGCACAGCTGAAGTAGAAAACTGGGAATTTTGACTCAATCTACATAGAAAAATATTTATGACTTCTTAGGATACTAGACATCTAAAGAGGAGAAACAAAAAAGCAGTAAGCAACAGGTAGGTGATACTACACCATTCAGCCAGAACAACGCTAGGATTACAGTGCCTCTTATTTTACTCCAGTAAAACCACTTCTGTATCATCTTTCCTCTTTCATTTCAGGTGAACAGAGAATATTACACTGTAGCAATGCACGGGGGCAGACGCTGATACTAAATTGACACCAAACTGCTTTACTTTCTCAGCTTAATTATTGCCACTAATTCAGAACCCCATTATCCAGGCTGTACTGCGAGTGTTCAGCATCTCCCGTGTTCTGCTCTTGCCAGCTTCCTTTGGTCTCTTTTCCCTTGTTTGGAAAGAAATTTCTACTGCATTTAATAAGCCTCATATCCTCAATCAAAGCAGTTACTGCTTTATGCAAATTTTCACAGCAGGTGATTTCTAGGACCAACGTGTCATCTTAATATAAGCACACAGCAGAAAGCAAAATGTATTCTTGCTGGTTGTACAGACTGCAGAAGTGCTTAGGTCCTACCTCAGCTCATTATAACAGTGATGATTCAGTTCTAGTCAGAAAGGCAGCAAATTCTTTCAACAGAAATTCAACGCAGTGGTAACAGAATGAGAAGTTTGAACCTGGTCTGAAATTTTTCATGCTTTCAGCCTCATATTTGTGTGCCAGAATTTAAGCCTTGGTAGGTCTCATGCAGAAATACCAAGAATGGATAGACAGACGTAACTAACTCTGCTTTGCAGAACTATCTCCACCTTATTTGTTCCTCTTCCTCATTAAAAGACTCATCAGAATCCATATATGGGAGTTGAACAGTGAATTAAATTTGTTCCATGACAGCAGGTAAGTACCTACAAACAAAACTTTGCCTTTTATGTTAGCGTGTTCTCCACCACAATCTCAAGAGATTAAGCTTCTCATTTTGGCCGTTAAAACTACCAGTGTCAGTTCCTTTTTCAAAGGATACAGTTATTCCTCAGATGTACTGCTATCCAAAATCATCAGCCAGCCTCTTAGCTATTCTAGAAGAGCTGCACTCAACCACGGTTTTATCTTGTCATAATTCTTTCAGAGTTTTTCTCTTTTTTAGACTCCTTACAGATCTCCAGCCTGTAGTTAAGAGTTCCTTGTATCCCTTTTCTGATAGAAAAGCCCATTCAGAGTTCCTGGTCTCCACCCCTGCATCTCCATGCTGTTATCCACAGAATAAACTCATCATAGTGAGTCCCTACTTTTGAACTGGATCAGTTTACTGCTATCATTCATCAGGCACAATCAAGTTCATGTGATCTTACACAACGCAAGGGAGGACAGCACCTAGCAAGCATAACACCAGGACTGTTTCAACAGCCTTCTACTTCGTCACACTAAGAACCAACCCTCTACTCAGTGTTTAAAGGTCTAGTTCTGTAGACTGGGATGTTGCCCTTGTCATTTTCAGGACATGTTCTGCAAGGAACTCTTGCTTATTCAGCTGAATAAAAGCCTCTGCAAATTCACTGATAGGGGACAGGGGCCTCTCAAAAGCAATGGGACAAGCTATCCTGAAGAAACACCCTCAATACATTCTTAGCAAAGCCAGGAGTTGGGGGTGAAACAAGCAGTGGACACAACATTAGCCAAACAACCTTGTTCAGATACCAGAAGAAGAAGAGCTGTAAGGCCTACCTTAGATGCACCCTTCTGCTACTGGGTGCTCTGCAAATGCAGCTGGTTCCATTGCTTCGAGATGTGAAGAGGCAGAAATGAATCTGCATTCCTTGCAAATATCAGTGGTGATGCATCCTTTGCATCTGAAGTCCTAAACAAGAAGTTTATGTAGTTGCTTTCAGGACAGAGGGATATGGGGGACTGTAGCTGATGGTGCCTACTTTAGAGCTAAATGCAGACTGGGAACATTGCCTTGCTCCATATTAATTTTCCCTCAGTTCTATGATCAGGTTGAGATATTCCCCTCATCTAGATCTCTGACTCTGAAAGGGGAAAAAAAAAAACAAACAGATCTTTTCTGGAATTTGGTAAGTCAAGCCCAGTTTTACAGCTAACTCATGGATTCTGGACAGCAACTGTCTGAGGCTGTGACAACTCAGAAAGAAACATTCTTATATAATACTAACTGGAGACCCACTAACCTCTTCATTTCATTAATATCACCACCTAGAGTGATTTACTGTACCTCCAGATCCTCTTTAAAAATGCTGCTAGCCTAAGGCAAAAATCACTTCTGTTGTCTCTTCTGCTTTTGCAGCATTCAACCCTACACAGCTAAGCTAGTTAACCAAGGTCTGATGGGTCAAGA
>VXAA01004298.1:818482-860015 GCA_013399115.1 Anseranas semipalmata
TGTATATATATATATATATATGTATCTCCAACCATGCTGTTATTTTGGAAATACCCACTTCAAAAATCATTCCTACATTTCTTTCAAAGATACAGTCTGCTTCGCTCCAGGGCCATAAGCAGTCACAGTGTCAGGCAGATACTCACAAGGAAAGACAGACATGAAAGATGATGTCAGGAAACTGTCACTAAGCCAAGTGGATGCTCAATAAATGAACAACATGGCTCAAAATACTTTTCAGGTGGCTCAAAAATCTTTCATCAGTAGACCCACTAAAACTAACACATTCATTCAGTATCCTGATACAGAATTCAAGTAATCACATTGCAGATCATTTTAACAAAACAAAGATTTATTGAAAAACTCCTAAGCAATTATGTGGCCAGTTTGTAAATTGATTCTAGTAGCAACAGCATCAAAACATTTTGCTGCAGTATGTTTTACTGTAGCTGTAATAGTATAAGGGCAAAAATTCTTCAAAATTCTGCATAAATGTTACCCTTGCACAACACTGTGGCCACAGGTAAACAGCTTATCCATTCTAACTTGGGCAAAACACTATTTACATTTTCGTCTGCTTCAAACAGGTAAATTTACCCACCCATCAGTTTGCCACTAGAACATTAATGGCTAGTAAGTTGCATCGGGGGGGATAATACTGTGCCTTCAATTCTTCCTCCTTTTCTTCTCATCTACATAAACTGTAAGCAAACATCTGGCTCTTCACAAACAAGTTAATATCCTTTTGCTAAGGAATCACTGAGTGCGATACGTTGAGAAACCCACCCACTGCAAGCTAATAGTCACTGCTTTGAGAGGATATATTTACAAAACAAAGTAAGGTATATGTGGATTTTAGCTCCAGTCTGTAACAATGATGTCTCCTCATACAACAGCTTGGCTGCATTAGGGAAGTATCAATACCTTTTTATCTTTTATTCTATCACTTTAATGATATTGCAGAGTCAGCTGAGGTTAACAGAGTTGCACCATGGATTAATTCAGACCAATTAAGGCAGAAAATCAATTAAGACTTCTCACTCTTGCAAACCAAAGAAAATCCTTGTGGAAGTTTAACTGCTGGCTGGGTGCGCTGCCCTGCAGCGCATGCTTCTCCCTGCTCGCTGTATTATAAAGAGACATGCAACACGGCAGCCAGAGTTCTGCAATGACTCTCCTTAGACACACACCAACGTGAAGTGTCACAGCTTCTGCACGAGCCCAAGTGCACCAATCTGGACACCACGATATGCAGAACAAATTCTATATGCATACAGCTTTTGGCTGATTTCTGCTTTTATGATTTTTAGCAAGAGACAGTTGAGCTGTTCAGAGAGACAAAGGAGCAGCGGAGTGAATTCAGAATGTCGAAATGAGCAGAACTCCAAAAGACCAACTTTGAGAAGTTGTACCATACAATCAGCCTCCATAATGACTGCTATTAACTGAAACATTTCAAATGGATATTCACTGAATTCTAATTTTCATTACCAAATGTTTATGATCCAGGATGTTCTGTGATTAGGTGTGCTCCCACCACCACCCCCATTTTTTTTTTCCCCTGATGGGCACTGCAGTGAAATGCATTCTTCCTACTCTTAGCAATAAGGTACATACTTTATTTTAAATTATAAAAGGCAGTACTTTTTTGCTGTTGTTACTTTTAGTAACACAAATCAGGCCAGCTGGAAATGTTATTTCTACCCTGGAGAGTCTTGTGCAATGTTTTAAATTGTAAAGGGAAATAAGTGATTCTAGCTTTTATGATAACACAATTCACAGTGACTTCTCCTGGTATTATTTGTCTGGGAATTGCTGCACATTGCAGGCTAACGTAAACTTCTATGAGCATCTTGAGAAAAATATGCCTTTAAAAGTTTATTTAGGCAAGGTAAAAGATTACATTGAGAAGAAGATATTAGCATATGCTAAGGAGAATAGAGCCAAATCTCCACCATGGCTTCATTTTTCTCAGGTATACATAGAAGAATGACTGTAAAATTCTTACTTCCAAATGAATGCAGTCTTTATCTTTACATTCCAGTCAGGTCCAATACACTGCAACGTGTACCATGCCAAAGCAAATTCAGAAGCTTCTTCATTGACACAGATTAAATTTGGTAGGTCTTCCTCATCAGAACACCTCTCACAGCCATTTGAAAATGTTCATCTGTAAATTCTTACAAATGCTTACCTTATTGATCCATTTTTAGACACTTCAGAACCTTAGCTTCCTGAACTACTTACATGATCAAGCTGAAAAAATATGAATTCAAAGAAAGCACCTTGGTCATGATGTTTAATCTAAGTGACTGGTGTGCAATTTTCCCAAGTTGAACAGAGAGATCAGGAAAAAGTGTACCACCACAGCACTCAAAGCACTAAGAACACCACACCAGCATGATATACCTCTTCTACACGAGTATTCCCAGTTGGTTCTCTTACCCCACGCCTTCCGCAAGGCACACTGGAGTCTTCTCAGACCCTGATACACTCCAGCAAACCCCTCCAGGAACACAAAACCTCAAGAGTTTTCATACATCAGAACTGCAAGTAGCATCCCACCTTGTACAGACCCTCCATTCCAAACTCCCAGTTTTTCCTGTGTGAAAACTGCACTTAGCGTAGCCCATCAGAGCACGCTGTCACTGAGACTTGAGCACAAGGATGGAGAAACTGGGCAGAATAAAGTGTGCTGTTAAATATACTGCAGCCTACAGAACTTGCTGAAACACTGCTGGAATTAATTAGTTTAAGTGATAAATGGGAATTTACAACCAAAGTGTGTTGAGTGTAGCTAGCTCTTCTAACAGTATAAAATTTGTTTGGAAGGGTTTCTGTATGTTGTACAGAAACTTTACTTATCTGAAAAAAGGTCACAGACTTAGCAAAGCTACGATGTGGCACTTATCTTTGTCAGAATAACTAACTTCTCAATAAATGAAGACAGTTCTTCCTTGGCAACATGACTGACGAATGACGCAACTTAACTATTATTCATAAAAATACACTAAATGTAGTTCAACAACATTCAGCCTGAAAAAAATGAACTTCTCAAGTGACAGGAAGTATTGGTCATGAGGACTTTTGTGTCTTTATTCAGTGCTAGTTCAGTTTAGTTCTTGGAATAGATGTTACAAATTTAGGATAAGCAACTACAGAGACGTTTGAGAAGCCTGAATGAATAATGCAGAATTCTTGTGTTTCACACGAGATTTTTCATTCTAAATAGCCCCTTGTAATGCCAGTGCTCCCCTTCCATTTTATGTGAAAACTCTTCTCTCGCCTCAACACTTTTTGTTTACAGACAATAGCAAATATAGTTGGTTCCCACAAAGATTTGGAAACCACTGCCCCACCACCCCAATGTAGTGAACAGTTTTTGAAAGAGCCAAGCTCCCTTCCTGTTATTACATTTCAAAAACAGTTCTGTATATACTATCAAAGAGGGATATTCCATCAGTAGAAAGAGTGCAACCTGAGCTCAAATGAGGTTTTTGACAATGTATTAGATTTCTACCAGGTTCTAATACTTCTTTCATCCCACATAAAATAAAAGTAGATGTGTTAAAAGCATAATTTGAATAATCACCCTTAAAGAAATGAAGTTTACATTTAGTTGCATCTTGTACTAGAAGTTACACAAATTGCCCTTTTTCTACCAGCTCTTTTATCTTCCCCAGTTATACTTTCCAAAGTGACAATAATGTGTTAGTAGTATGGACAGACTGTTAGGATAAGTACTTGCAAGAAGCAATCGAAAAGAGTGTGTCGTAAGAGTTCATCTTGCAGGAGGAACTGCTATGCAGTGCATATGAAGGAATTACATTGATGAATTTTCTTCACACAAAAGCACTGACCTAAGAGTTCTGCAGAAATGGCAGGAAACTGCTCTACAAGAAACTTCCTTCTCTGAGGGATACGTAAAGAAATGGTCCAGTGCATTGTAAAATCTTAAATTTATCCCTGTATTCAATTTGGACATTATATATTTGAGTATCAGGTATTTAGATAAAAGTTAGCCTTTTTACTTTGTATGTTGCTACCTCCACCAAAATATGAATCACTGCCCTCTTACAAGAGTTAAGCGGCTTTGAATGAAAGTGAGGATATTTTTCATAAAATTGCAGATCCCTCCCTCCTCACCCAAAAATACAAACAAGATTTCCAGTTTGTTTTTGTTACTAAGTCCAGTTCTAAGAAAATCTTGTTTTCATTCACAGTGTCTCTGTCCTTAAGAAATGATTATTTATTCTACCTTCTACCTTGAGTAAAATTTAGAATAGACAATTCTTAGTTTTTTTAGAAAAAAATTTTGAAAGAAGAAAGAAATTTGCAGAAATTAAAGTATCAATAGAAACATCTGAGTAAAGGACCCTAAGACAAATGCGTTAGGTGCACTTTGTCACCATTCAAACAGAAAAGGATAAAGAGCCTACACCCTCAATTGCTTATAGTTTATACACAGAGCAGAGGTTAAAGTACCACACAGCAAGCAGACACAGTCAGGGGAGCTATATGTGTGCTTTTTAAGAAAATATGTTACAAGGATTGTAATTAATTGTTTCTTAAGGGCTCTTGCTGGAAAAAAGTCCCTATTCTAAAAGAACGTAACAGATTTGAGTAGTTTTCCCCAAGTGGAAGCCTAAATTACTAAATATAAAACAGTTTAATCCCACGTGTTTAACAGCCATGTTCTTGTGAAACACTGGAATATGGAAAATGCTGACAGAAATCAGTTTAGGAGAGCTGTCCTATGCAACAGAGTTAATGGGGAAGAAGCAAAGATTCCTGTGTGGGAGTTGGGCAAACGGGCAGACAAAGCTCAAATTTTTACTGTGACAAAGATGACATGCAAAAATGAGATAGGAAAGAAAAGGAGAAGGCAGAAAGAGGATGGTGCAAACTCTTCTCCAAGCAAGAAGCTTGGAAACAGTAGCCTCTCATCACTCTGTTCTGTTTCTCTGCAGTTCAGTTCCTTTATTTATTTTAGTCTGACACTTTTGCAACTTCAGTCTTCTAGAAGCAATCAACAAGTCTGTGGCTCAGGATGAGGATCAAACTGATTGTTAGAGCTAAATGGTGGTTTGTCAGATTGCCAGAACGACTCCTTAAAAGAAATATATTATTACAACTTCAGCAAGTCCATTAATGTCACAGTCTAAAGCAAGTACAATGGGCATTAATTTTCCTGTGTGATTCTTAGGTATATGCACTCCCAGGATGAATGATAAGCTACTGCTGTAACCATTTTATTTCACTTTTTTCATCTTAGAAACTTCCTCCCATAGATGCACACAAATTGTGCTAGTTCTTCCCTGTTTTGTAGCAATATGCAGAAGCCTCAACTGAGATTAGGGCCCCAGTGTGCTGTGCATGTGTAGCAAGATACAATCCTTGCCTCCGGAAGCTCACAGGTTAAAGAGCCAAGACAAGCATCTGATAGGAGAAATAATGGAGAAAGCTGGAGATTAAGTTACTTGCCTGAAGTCACAGAGCAGACCAGGAACAGAGCCCCCTATCTCTTCCTTCTTGTTTAATAGGTCACATTTCCTCTCACCTTTGGCTGAACTTTCGTCTCTACCTCTTCTTCTCGGTTAACTACAAATAATTCATTCTCTAGCTCTCAGGTGAAGATTGCTGTTCACATGTGATAACATTAACCAGATAAAACCTTACACTACCATATTAAAAATACTAAAAAGTATGGCAAGATGAGATTTTTTCTACCAAGACTGTTGCTACTGTGATTTCTTTCTCCCCATGCATTTAGAATTGTTTTACCTTTTCCTGATACTGGTGTAATTTATTTTGTCTCTCTCAGCCTGCCCATTGTAAGGACTTAATTTTTGCAATTCATAACTTGAGATGTGAAGAAATTCCATTTCAGATTAGTTGCAACATCTCCTTTTTCCCAGAAGTATTTTGAATTTGTGGAGTTTACTGCAAACAGGTAACAAGTTTAGTAGCATAATGGAGAACTGTGAATTCACTCTGCTAGCTAATAAATTCTGCATTTGTTCAGCACTTTTCCATACAAGACCAGACCATCCATCCAAACTACTTGAAGCCCAAAAAATTCTAACTGAACAAGTGACTTGCTCTGGATTTAAAAAACAAAACAAAACAAAAACTGTTGTCTTGATATTAACTAGCCTAAGTTACTGCATTGATTAAAGTTCAGTGAGCTGATTTCTGGAAGCAATAGATACTGTTCCTGCTGACCAAAGCCACACTCATAAATTGACATCTTTTAGTGAAGGTTGCCCACCACTCAACTACCTTAAATCAGTCTGTCAAAGAGTGTTCTTTGGCTACCTTCTATGAATTACACTATAACATCCAAAGCAGTTATAAATAACATGCCTTAAACCTTTACTAAAAATGCTGAACTCTAAGCCTAATATCTGTGTTCTGGTTACATTTTCTTTGTTAAAGGGGTACAATGCACACACTGCATAGCAAACTGCTATATACTTTTAAACCATCTATTTAAAAAAAAAAAAAAAAAGAGACCGTGCAGTGATTACTAAGGAAATAAGAAGCGTACATGAACACTGCAAATGAATAAATATCAGTAGGGGATTTCTTTCAGTTGTCCAAATTGCTGGTGCACACCTCCCACAACAGAATTGTACCCCTTGAATTTATGAAAAGAAGGTGTCCTTTCTCCCAGTCATCAGTCTCCAGGTGTTGGGATTCCTTTGCCTAGATGTCATGATGTATCTTATCATTTGAGTAGATGAGATCATATGCATGGTCTGAATAAAGAAAGTAATATGTAACTAACCTTTGTCTAGCACTTACATAAATTACATGACCTAAAATGTTCTATGTTTGCCTTCATCTGAGTGCAGAGATGGACACAATGACTTCTAGAGATCCTTTACAGTCTGTACCATTCCGTGGTTCTATGTCAGCTGCATGTTTGGTCACCCATTTCAAAGCTTGCCCTGCCCTCATTCAGGCTCGCATAAAACCTCTTGAATTGAGAAGAAACAGAAAAAGATTTTAAAGGCAGAAAACTTGCATTGTTTACTTGGGTTTAAACAAAGTGAATTTTAAAACAGGAAGTAGAAATAGAATGTACAAATAGACTTTTTTAAATTATTTGTAGAAAAATTCCTGTCATCTCCTCTGGAAATAATTTCAGAAAGTGGTAGTGGCTGTCTCAGTTACAAGCAAATACATGCCTGACCAAGACCTCAGTATTAAAAAAGCACTGAAGAGAAGGCAATCCTACACTGGGGGAGGCACGGGGGGCAAGAAGTGTGCAATTAACTTAAATCAATGTTCACACATACTGCAGTTTTAGAGCTAAAAAAAAAAAAGTCCCTGCAGCTTTAATTACTTAACCTTAATCCAAAAGCCCCACATATTCTACAATGTTCATCTAATTCACAGTATTCTTTATTTTTGTCATAGTTGCGCTTGTTTCATTGTCTGCTGAAATCCAATAGCAGTGCGAGCAGACAGTAAATTACTCCACGGTCATTACAAAGCCAGACTGAAACATGGACTAGCAATAAAATTAAAACACAGAACCATATTACAGTAACAGAAATATTTGAACTGTTTAAAATGGTATATAATTGAACCCCTACTAGCAGTTTAAGCTTATACAATCTCCTGTGCCTCACATTAACGCATCAGTAATTAGGCAATAAAGAATAAGTGCTACATGTGACATTTAACCTCTTGAAGATAAAGGTAGTGTAAAAACCTTCCCACAAGTAGAAACTGAGTGTTACACATTGTATTGCAGTTTTTAGCATTTTTAGCACCGTGCTACTACAGGATGTGCGGCAGTCCTTTGCTGCAAGCTATTTTTCAGTCCTCAGTGAAGCCTAACAGAAATATCCCAAGTGAAAATAGATCCCCTCCAGCTGGAGGAGGGAGGAGGAAAGATTTCAGAATATGCCCTACCACTAGTGGGCATTAGCATGAGTAGTCAAACATTTCAGAAAAAATAACTACTTTTCTTCCCTGTGTTGGAAAGGAAAAAAACATAAAAAGGAGACAGAAAGAATCATGCACAGCAAGGACCATTTAAGTGTGACCAAACACAAACTCCTTTTGAAAGTGACATGTTCACATGGTTTTCTGGCAAAGTGATATTCACGTAACTACAATGAACACAGTTCACCTTCCATTTTAATTAACCCAAATGCCCAGTAACATTGTACCTGAGGAACTTACCTTTTAGGTGGAAACTAAGGTGAAATGGATCTGATGTGTGACCCAGGAGCCTCCAAAACACAAAATGTTTTCTGAAGGCATGTTAAAAAGCATCCAGACTCTTCCCACTAATTTCATTTCTGCCATCCAAGAAGACTCAAGACTTCTGCTTGCCTAAGTATCTTCAAAATCTGCTTTAAATATTCAATTACTTTCTTTTCTCCAACTTTCAAATTAGTTTTTGATCCATGTACTGGTTACACTCAAAAACTCAGCATAATTTGGACAGACTGATTCGTGTGAAAAGTTATGTTGTTACACCACAGACATACATAATTTCTTAGTTTTAGGGCATGCAAACAGACGGCTCAGACTTTTTAAGTGGAAAAAAAGATCTTGGATAAGCAGAAGCTATTCACAAGTTTTGATTTGAATTTATTCAATTCTGTACAAATTTAATGTTTATCTACTTCAAAGTTTCTGTCAAAGAACTCAGTAAAACAGGTAGACCACTCTCAGTTTAGTAGTACTATAAAGAAACAACATATCAATTTCTGTCTAAACAAACATTTCCTGTCTAGAGTAACAAAACAGGGAAAGACAAGCCTCTTACCCTCAGAGCAGGTGCCAGTTCCGATAATGGCCTGAAACTCCTGCAAACATTTTTCTACCACCTGTAAGAAATACAAAAATATCTACTGAGGCTGGAAGAGACAGATTTTCCACTGTTAAGAAAGAGCATATACGCCTAACACCAATCCTATTTAAGACTAAATACTCCATTCACAGCAACTAGTAACCTCTAAAACACTAACAGCACTAGTAACCTCTAAAACATTAAAGCATCTTGTCATTGAATCCAATGTCCAAAATAATAAAAAACTACAAAAAACACACAATTTGAATCATTTTGAAAAGACTGAAAAACTAATTTATTTCCACAGACCTCTAATTTAATTATTTTTAATATTTCTCCTATTTAATAATTTATACAAGCTACAATCCAGTTCTATTTTCATAAACAAAGAATTAAAGGATGGTAATGTAATTAATGCCAAGCAGGGTATGTTTATAGAAAATGCATCTTGACTAACTTGATGAGATTAAAAGTTTGTCTCAAAAAGATAATAACTTGATGAAGTTGGAATTTTATGTGCATATATTAGACTTGGTACTTCCTGAAATGTTGACTGAGAACCTAGAATGTAACAAAGTCAATATGTCATGTGTTAAACAAATTAAAAGCTGATTAACTGACAAATCTCAGTTGAAAGTCTAAGCAGAAAATCCTCATCAGGGGACCAGTTTTAATAGGTTTCTGCAGGCTCTACAGGTTTTATTTTTCACAATTAGCCACCTGAAGGGAAAAAATAACTAGTAAAATCTGAAGATGAAGAGATGTGGAAAATGGTAAGAAGCAGGGCATGCCACAGATGCACAAGAACAAGTATCAGTGGAACCCAGCGCAACGTGCACTTTAGCAGCACCAAATGCAAACAAAGGCAAACATTTTGGCACACAGAATACGAGGAAGATGATTCTTCCTGAATCACTGCTTCCTGGGAGAAGAGTGGGAGCTCTGAAGCATGTAGCTTGTTTGCTGTATTTTGTTTTTCTCATAGAAGATCAACCTCAGTTCTTTAGCACATCAATTTAAACGGTTACCATATGTGTATGTGTGTAAAGTTACGTACATCTATATAGAAAACAATATTCTTCTTCTGGGTAACAAATACACAATGGGAAAGCATGCTGTTTACACAAAAGGATTAACCTGGTCACGGAGATTTGATTCATTTGTTTTGTTTTATTTTCTACATGCATCTGAGTTCCTCCCCACAGAAAGTAAACAAATGAAATGCTACTGTACTGTGAGACTCCAATCAGAGCGACTGGATCAGCAACAACCAGCAACTCCTTCTCTGCAACAACTATATTCTTGAGGGCTAGAAAATTGTATTTATAAAAGGATACAACATACATCTGTTGAAGGTAACCGAAACTCCATAAGCTAAAATCAGTTACTTTAGTCTCAAGGTGCTGTTGCAGTTCCAGTATTACTATCCTGTCTTGCTATGACACTTTTCTGTAAAATACCTAGTTTGAAGGGGACCACAGTCAACACTTTACAGACCTCCAAAATGAAGTTCGTATTTACAAAGTAAGAGTAATAGTTCACAAAACTGACTAACAAGTAAAAACACCACTTTGGTGCAACACAGACTAACTTCCAGTGGAACAATGTGACTGAATAGGAAACCATACGAATGTACACTGTTTTGCCTCATCAGGCTCAAGAATAGCATAGACATTGTTCTTCACATACTTTGTTTTCAACTTCACAGCCATTTTTGAAACTGAAGTCGTACCATGACAGGATAGAAAACACTTGATAGTAGAGAAAGTACTGTACTTCTGAAACAAAAATAATTTTTGCTTATGATAGCCTATAGTCTGGAATAAAAACTTTTCTGAAAGATAATGATGGTCCTTTCTTGCACCAGGACAGTTTCACAAATAATGAATCCTACCATCATACTAGTCTTAGAGTACAACCCACTACTTGCTTCACAAAAGCACAGTTCCCAGAAATGAGACTCATCAGCCATATAGGTGAAAAAAAATTTTTTTTTAATGCTTCTGTATCTCCACGTAAGGAAAGCTTGATATTTTTTGAGAAAAGTTATGAAAAATACCTTTTCATATAGTACCATGTCTTCCATTAAAAGCTTTAAGAACCCTAAGTCACCACTTTTTTTTACTTTAGAAGTATCAGCTGGTGCTTCTGAAAGGTGTACTGGAACAATCATGACAGAGGAACTGCAAGCTTCCTTAAATAATGTATCAAAAAGCAACAGATTTTTCTTAATCCTAGATGTCATAGAATTAAGATAAACACTTCTGACAGACTCAAATAATCCAAATAAGAATTGCTTCTTCTATCCATTGATCAAGCTTCCCTTCCTTGTCAGGTATTTGTGAAGCTATTTGTTTTCCAGTTGTCAATAAACATACATCATTAAGAGCAGGCTAGACCAAAACTCATTTAAAAAAACAAGGGAAAAAGGTGAAGGTGGAGAAATACATCTAGCTCTTATTACATATCACAAGGTATCAAGAGAAAGTAAATTTGTTTTACCTCATTTGCCAGTCACATTTAAATTACTTTTCAGCAAAATCCAACAATCTGATCTTCAGTGAAAGACTCAGAACTCAGAGAGATTAGATAAACAAATACTTTGATGAATTCACACTAAGTTTACAGGCAAAAATAGCCTTCAGGGTAGGATTATTTTCCTTGTCCAGCAGCTTGCTTCCACCTTGTGCACCATGCTGGGCGGGGGGGAGTGGAAGCAGTGGATCTCAGATGTGAATTGAGAGTGCAAGGTCATTTGTAGAAGTGAAACCAGTACAGTTTCACGTTCAATATAACCCTCGCCAATTGCTGTCAAGAAGTAGCCTCCTGTTCTTGTCCTCTGTCCTAAACCTCTTGTTTAGAGCCCTCCTCTTGCCTTGGATTGAGTGAGCACACTGATCTGACACTGAAAGCAAACCCAAATATCAGAAACAACTCCCTATCATCTTCCTGTTTTAACGACACATTACAGTCATATTTCAGAAGTTACTAACGGTCCCAAAGACACTTATGTTTGTATAACTACCTTTACAAATCCAGCCCTTGCACATGAAGAATCTGTGAATGAATGGTGGGATTCAAACTTGGTATTAAATGGCATGTGTGCCTTTCATAAAAGCACAGCTGTAGTGGTGATGTCTAATATTTCAGCATCTCCTGTGGTAAATTATTCTATGAGTAACTGAGAAGTAATTATCATAAAGTTATTGGGTTATCAGACTTCTAATGATGTTATAATCACTTTCATTATACAATTGATTTATCACAAATGCTCATATTATAAATATTATTGACCTCCTGCCACTGCTATAATGTAATTAAAGTTCCAGTTCTGTTTAACAAATTGCCCTTGTGTGCTGCTGAAGACTCACAGAAGCCACCAAGTCTCTGCAGTGTGACTTTTTGGTTTGGCAACAGTATGAAACCTAGGGCAGTTATTTTGCCACCTATTCTCTGAAATCTCACTGTCTCTGTACTTTGTCTTGGTGTTTCAATACCCTACTCTGTTTATTTAGCCAAGCTTCATTTACCCCAATCACATCATATTTCTCTCCAAGCACAAAGCATTTATTCGCCTGTTCTGCAGTTTTGCTTTCTATGCTTGCTACATTTGTACCAAACCCAAGTTAGTTTCTCATTTTCTTTGCTTGGTATTTTTCTTCTTGATGAAGTAGCAGTGCAATTAACTCACTTCCAAATTTTTCTGATTAATTTTTGCTCCTTAACACAACTGTTTTTCCCAATCACTTCTCTGGAGATTTTGCCAAATCTGATAGTTCAGAAAAACAGACAGAAGAAAGAGCAAGTGTACCGTCAGTCTCAACTCAGCAGCCCTCCCAACCAAACTTAAGCTAGGTAGATTTAGCACTGCATTATCTTCAACAAGCTGTCGCTTTCAAATCATGCGAGAACTTCGTGAGTAACCTTCTGAAAATGAGAGCCCTAAAATCTAGTATTCTTAATATGTTTATTCATCAAAGTTGGTACTTCCAGAAAAATCTACCCAAGACCCACCTTTTCTTTGTCTTCCCTCATCTCTAATTGCTTTAAAATTTAATTGCTGGAAGCTAAAGTGCCTGCTAGCAACAGGAGGCTAACAGCTTACCAGCTTCAGAGAACTTCAGAAGTCAAAAACATGAACCATCCCTCTGCCTACAATCACATCAGGTCTACAGACACGACCACATTTTAAAAGCTGTAGACAATTAAAAACATGGAATGGGGAAGAATATTTTTGTTTGAACATTATACTATCCTCTAGGAGTAGTTCAACATGATTAAGCATTAGGGAACCAAAGAAGAATAACAGCATGAAAAAAAGATACCCAAAATGAAAGAACTTCTGCCTTGTGACGGTTCATGCATACCTTTAAGTTAATAAAAAATGGAATATAATACCAGTTACAAGTAATGCTGAAAAAAATAAAAAAAGAACTTGACAAAAATCTTTACTAAAGTATGAAAGTAATAAATATTTCAGGGTTTGGGGCATTCCTGGCACTCAAATTACTACATTACCATATGAGGAAGAAAGAAAAAAAAGTGAATTTATATAACATAAGCATATAGTAAAGAAAGAATAAATGATTTGTCATTGTGAACGTAAGAAACCAAAACCCAAGAAGCCTTCTAAGTTGCCTTTATATTTAAACATAATTCTTGCCTGTACAGGCATCTGAAATGCCATGTCACAAGCAGAATACATCTGATATGGACAAAAGATTCCAGGGGCGGCGTAACAGTACCTGACTTGCATCGCTGTTACACTGGTGTAGATCAGGAGTGACTTCAGGGAAGTCAATGGAACAAGAACAAATCCAGCTCATCATTCAGCAGTTACGTTCATTCATAATCCATTTGCTGAGAGGCAACAAGAACATGAAGTCGTAAATACGTAGATACATTTTAAAAGGCAGACTTCAGAATCCATATTGTTCTCTAATGCCCTGCACCATTTAAATCCTTCCAAAGATCTCCATAAATTATGAATTTTACATTCAGAACAGATTGCTAGCTGTGTGAAAGTTTAAATCATTAGATGAGAGCTGAAAACGGGTGAATCAGCTGTCTAATTCATCCTGCAGGCCACTGTCATTTAGATCACAAAAATGACAGACACAATAGAGGAAACGGACTCTCCCGTGAAGCAGGAGTTACAATTTTAACCTTAAAATTCAACTAGGGTAATTGTATCTCCCAAAAAAGTGGCAATTGCTTACCAGAACACATGCCAGACCATATATAGTAGCCCCACTCTTCAGAGCAAGTGATCTCTAGCAGGCTGATGTTGCTGTCAGGGAGGTGGAAGAGTTCAGTCAGAGCCAAAGAAACCCATCAAGCATTTATTTTTCCCCATTTGGAAGCAGAATTTTAACAAAAGAATCTCCTTCTTTCCATATGCTTCCTGGCATATCATTGTTCTGCCCACAACTGCACAAATAAATTTAAATGCCATTTCTGAAGCATTAAATCTCTCTCCAGTGTGCTCCATTTGGAAGCAGTTTAGGAACACTGGGTTGAAATAAGATGCAAAAACAAAATTTAAACAGCAGGACTGAAAATAATCAAAACTAGTTTAAAAAAATATCCAGGGAAAGTTTCTTTCAAGGGCTTTATCTTACAGCGAGGCACGGTCTGACGGTGCAAATGTCCATTGCCATTAGTTTGAGAAAATGCAAAGCACAACACTTATTAAAATTGTATTATTTTATTTATCCTTCCTAGAAGCCTGAAATTATATTTCTCGCTATAGAAGGACAGCTGTAAAATCTATAAACATATCTAAAACTCAGGCACGGTCAGAGGAAATTTATTTTTTCCCCAGAACCCATCTTAACTGAAATACTTGCATTCAGTGCAACAGTAATTCCAGATGCCAAGAACTGAAACTAAGTATCATTAAAAGATACCTTCCTCTATCAATTAGTAGCCAAAAATCAGTTAGACGTTTAATTATCCATTCTATTTCAAGAAAGAACAAGAATATAAGTGATTATGCTACTGCTGTTATTTTCTTGCTATTCTGAGTTTAAACTTACTGAATTTCTTCTGGGAATATAGCTCTTCATTCTGTGGAGAATGATACAATTAACTTCCATCAGCATGATTAAGTAATTCTTAGTTATATGATCCTATCACTTCCTTAAGTTTTTAAACCACATTCACATATATATACCCTCTCCTATTTCCACACATAATACTAGTGAACACTCTAAAATATTGTGGACTCTGCAGATTAATCATTTCAATGAGAATGTATAGAGAAGCTGGTAGAGGATTATTGATTCTTATCAGATGTAATTAATCACTCTGCCAAGTACATTTCCTTATTCCTGTGCTAAATTCAAACTCAATTGGCAATAATCAGTCTTGACGAGACTGCTGTCAAACTCTTTGTATGTGCCACTGGGTCATCCATCACAACGACAGAAACCGTATGAAATATACAGATATATTAGAAATTTTGCGTTTAAATGTCCCATACAGAAAACTCTCCTAAAATATCTGAAGAACAAAGCAGCAAACTGCAATTATGACAGCAGAAACTGCCATCTATTGAGCTTGCATGTGATTTCCCATGACTTCTTATGACACATTGTGTAAAGTTCAACAAAGGATCATAATCATTATTAGCTGCCTAATGAGACCATGCGTGGAGATACTGATGGCTGCTATCCAAAGAGTCCAGGATCCAAAGACAATCTTAAACTTGAGAAAAGCCTGCAGTCACACCAATTACAGCTCTTTCGTACAGTTTCCTGTGCAACATACTCTAGGTGATCCTCTTGGCCGAGGGTTTGGATTGGATGATCTCCAGAGGTCCCTTCCAACCTCAACCTTTGCCCTATCAAGAACAACAAAGTTCCTGTATGCAACAGCAGCAAACACACGACATATTTGTAGCAGGAAGCATGCTAGTTGTTAATGTTAAGAAAACAGTCTTCATAGAAATCAAGGACAACACATTTTTCATGGCACACAGCTGAGAGGTCTGGAAGTTTGAGCAAGAAAATTGTTAGTGGTTGTTTTGGGAAAACATCTTACTTTTTATCCTTCCCCCCCCCTTTTTATATGAATGAATTATATTAAGGCAGATCAAAGCTCCAGTCATCAATGAAAAAAGTAAAATCCATGAAACCACTCACTCACAGCTCTTTACAGAGCAGTGAAGAGCTGCCAGACAAGGCACAGTCTCTGAGGTTTATAATACCACGTACTATTTAATCTAGACACTACCTCTATTTCTAAGTCCTGACATTTGACAGTATGACTTTTTTTTTTTAAACTTAAATTAGGAAAGTCCTCTTGATCACCAAGAAAACATAACACGTTAGCAGCATCGTAATGCACAATGAAAAGGCACAGCAAGAAGTTTCAAGACACAGCATGCAATTGAGTCTGTGGATTTAAAAGGTAAAACGTGGAAGAAGGCAAAGATTACCAGTGCCTCAGATAAACAGCTCTTACCCAGCCCTTGTAGCAGAGAAATCCGAGAAAGTTCCCACTGAAACTAGCTCAGCCAAGGTGACCCCAAAAGAGTTTCCCTGGGCACACATACGCAGAACCCATCCAAGTACTTCACAGAAGTATAATTAGCTCCATGTAAACTCTTCAAGGCCCACACAGGGCCTTCGAAATTCTCAGAAATTTACTAGAAATAGCTGAGTGTTTTGTTATGAAGGATTTCTGTACATTGGTTTGCTAGCATGTATGACAGTGAAAGCATTTAGCAAAACAGCAGATTTCTAAGGCAACTTTTTCAAATTGAAAGTAAGTTTAAAAATGCTGAAGTGCTGGCAAAACAAAAGCAAGTTCACAGGCTTGGGTTTTACGTGCTAAGGTTCAAGTGGACCTAGAAATTATTTTGTTTAAGAATAACACAGTTTAAAATAGAATAAAAACAGCTTGTCTTTGGAAGACTCTGGACCTGTACCTGAACAGGTACTTCATACTCCTCCCATCCCAAAATGTGCTTGTTTTGGGGCAATAACTGCTCCATGTCCCTCCTCCCCCAGGCGATAAATATACAGGAAGAAAACCCTCGCTCTAGCACATCACAAGTGCCAAGGAAGCCCTACCCATCTAGCTAAAGGATAAGAGGGAATGGAAATTACAGTTTCAAGGAAGCCAAGCACTGAGCTACTTTCTTGAAATATTCTATTTGATTTCAAATATGGAAAACAGAATTTTCTGTACACGGAAGACTGTTTACCTTTGAAAAGATGTTTCAAAAGCTATCTTTTCTCTCAGATGAACTTACGATGTATCTGGTTGGTTCAGGATGGACAAAAGCATTTATGGTGATGAATCACACCGAAGGCATGTTGCCCAACTAAGTTTTCATTTGTAGTTCTAAATGCTTCCAGAGGTGAAAGCATGAGGAAAGGTACCAATGCGCTTTAGAAGACTTCAAATTTACACTCTTATTTTCCTGCTTTATACACGTTTCTCTTTTTGAGCACCCCACAACTCATGATACAGAGCCCTAGTGCAACGTCAACAGAGTTTACACTCAAACCAGAATTAAGAAGCCCCCCAAAATACTTTCAAGAAACATGCAGTGCTGGATTCCTACACCATAACACTGGCTTTGCACAGACTACTGCATCACTTTAGGATCACTTTAAATGCTAACTCAAGTGTTTCCAAATACTCAGTCTGCGCTAGCCAAAAAAAGTTACGTTTTCCTGATAAAGTAATTCATTTTTGGTAACCTGCCTCCTGGAAAATCTGAATTGTTAAACAGATGAAACCCACGTGAGCCTGGGGACAGAGCAGCATGGGCAAGTCACCTGAAGCAAGTGGAACTCAGCTGTTAACACTCAGCTGTTAACAGGACCACGAATCTCACAGCACTCAAAGCACAAAATATATTACTACATTAGAGCTTCTTCAAAACTGTAGTACCATGAAGGAGCAGTAAGTAGGAAGACATAAAAATAAATCCTAAAGCCATCTCTGGAAAGAAAATAAAGCAAGCCAGAATACAGACCTTTGCATTTGGATGTGTTTACTTTCAATGTAGCTAACTCTACACACACTTTCTGTGGCTTTAGAGAAGAATTTCCAAAACCACAAGCAGGAATTACACCAACTCTAATTCTCTTCAGAGTATGTATTTTAACTCCCCAGATTTCCCATTTAATATATTTTTAAAACTCGCATGCAGTACACAGCTGTGGCATATTACATCTTACCTGAACAGGGATGACTAACTTGATCTGCCCCTGAACAGGACTGTTCTTTTTCTTAGATCTCTAACTTCTGCATTTGTAGAATGCCTTTTGTTCTTCTATTTAGTGACTAGGACTGTTGCAGAAGGAGGCTGTCATTTTACTTCCTTCATATTTTGCAATTCAATCCTGCATGCTTTAATAACTATTATTTAACCCTAGTTTTCTTAGCAACTAGCTGCTTTAGAACAATGCTGACAGCCACAACACGTTGGACCTAAGCTTCACAGTTCACCATAACCATTCCAGCACAACGGTAGTCACTTCTCAGCTCTTCTTGATTTTATAGCTTATTACTCAAGATGTAAATTGATTTTTTTTTTTTTTTTTTTTATAGCATATCAACACACAGTGAAGAACCTTCTGCTGGACTCCCCACTCCAACGGATAAATGTGCATGGCAGTTGTGCTTCACGGTACACATACTGGAGTTTCTGCATAGTTTTAAAATTGAATATATAAAAAGTACACATATGATGAATATTCTATGTGCCTTTAAAAGGATAAGTGTGAGCAATTAATGGGAGTACATACTTCTTCCACTACTGAACAAAATAAGTAATGCATCTTGTAACTAACGGACTGCAAATGCTAAAACATCTCAGGCTTAAAGAAGGTTCCGCCCCCCACCTCCCCCTCGTACTTTCAGATTAGTATCTAATGACTTGAAACTATTACTTCTATACATGATTAATCTCAGATTACTGTCACAGATACTTATTTATTCCTACAAAAATGTCTTCATTTTTGAAGCAGCTGTAGAACCCATGTGTAACTTCTTACACTATTTTAAAACGTGCCTTTTTAAAATTGTGCTATCAAAATATCAACACATGTTCTAACGTGTAATTTTAAATTTAGAAAGTTTAAATCCACTAGAAATTACTCTGGAATTTACATGAGGTCAGTAGAAGTTATGGGTACCTGTTTTAGATACAACAAAACAATCAGATCTCATTTGAAAGCTTAATAAGATACTTCAGATAGAGCAGTAGTTTAACTATTCTATTATAGAGACAGCACTTGTATAAAGAGTTTATACTTGGTAATACAACTCAACAAACATAAGCAATTAAAGGAGACGTAACGTGGTAAAAGAAATATTTCTAAAATAAAGGATTAGTCATTAACATCCACGTTATTCATCCTCATAGTTTCTATGTATTACATGCCTCTCATTACAGGCTGATGCTACCAAGGTTTTTTCAGTTTTGGAAAGAAAAAAAATGTTAAGCCCAAGAAACATGTAGTATTCCACTTTGGTGAAATACTGAACCTAATGCTTAAAATGTTACAGTAACCTTTTTGGTTACATTGAAAGTCTGTATATGCTCTTTTTGTAAGGCAGACCATTTGGATTGTTAGACTGTGTTTTGATTAATACTGAGTTAAACAATGAAGGTTTGAGTAGAATGTATTTAAAGCTAATATCCAAAGAAAAATGCAATCCAACCACCAGGGTTTTCCTATTGCTATGAATCCTTACAGTATTGATACATTTACAAGATCATGAGTATGTAAGGTAAGGTGCCTCAAGAATGCTTACAAGAGTGAGAGATTTTCTACTTTGTCCCTGTGTTTTAGACATCTCCCTCCCTCTGACTATGCCAGGCTTCTGTTAGGAAGCAATCAGTTTCTGCTGAAGTGAACTTGTGGTTTTCTCAAACAATTTTATGGTGACATCAGAAATAAACTCAACAAAAGGCACTGATAATTGGGCTCTCTGGTCTTTGTCTAATCTGACTAGTATTTGGAAATAATCCATTTTTATATGCAATGGATTGCAGATTTCAAAAATCTGGGCTCGTTTGTCTGCCTCCTTTGATGCTGGAATTATGCCCCATCTCTCCAGGCTGACTGTTAAAAGCTTTCACAGGATCCAGTATCAAAAAACCCTAAATTCATTTCATTTACAATGGATATTACTGGGCTGAAGGCAATGAAGAGGGACAAATAAGTGAAATATTTGTGACAGAAAGAGGTTCTAAGAAGAAGACAAAGATTTAAAACTAACACTTCCAAACAACACTTCAAAATTAAGTTTGAGTTATAAACTGGTAGCAGCATGAGGTTTAAAATGCTGGACCGAAGAATAATTTAGTGCTGTTCAGTATGTACGTATGTAATTCGGCATGATGCAATGTGATCCTAGAAATGCTTAGTAATGAAGACAAGCTGTTTAAGTCCCTGAAAGAGTTTTGTAAGAGGCATTACCATGTTGAATGCATGCTTAGAACGCTGTACAACATTGCACAGCCTTCCCATTCCATATACAAAAACTTACTCTACGTAGAAAGCAGCAGTTAAATTCAGCGTGTTAAAAACAGTTGAAATACTGCTGGCACACAGAAGATAGCACCCTATATTTACAGGTGCAGTCTGGTAAGAGGTATTTTGCTGAAGAAAGTACTGGGTTAGTAAGATCATTAATGAGAAAGGATAGTACTGATTCATGCTCTGGCCCCTTAAGAAGAGTCTGGTCAACAACCCAAACATATCTGAATCTGAGAGAAAGAGCAAATAATGCTTTTCCAATGCTGACATTATGTTTGACTCCCACCTTCAAAAGCATTCAGTATGGCTTTTCATCTCAGGAAAGTTAAATATGTATATAAGTAAGCGTTTTGCACACACAGTTAACTGGGCTTACAATTCTAGCTTACTTTGCTTTTGCAAAGAAATATTATCAGCATCATAAGCCAACAGGAATATTTTACCAGTTGCCATTTACATGAAGTCTGTTTGACTCAGTGCTATAGCTCCTATACTCTTACCGAACTAATTAGAGATGCACTGACACTCATAAGAAATGCAATTGGTGGTTTCCTGAGTTTTAATAAATTAACCATGTCATTTTATTCGGCACTTTCTTTCCCTACCGCGTGCTTTTTGTGACAGGTATTCCATCAATTATTGTTTCTAAAAAGACTCCACCTGTTAAATAGCAAAATAAAGCATAAAACATTACTTGTCATTACAAGATAGCTTATTTTATAATAAAACTATTTTTTTGCGTGCCAACCTGTAAGATCAACAATTACTTAGTGAAATTCATTGAAGTGTAGGTACGTGAACAGAATAATACACTTTTAAAAATCAATGTTCAAAGCTGACTGTCATGCAAATCTTGCAATAATCAAAGCTCTTAATTCATCAATTCAATCATTAAAGAGGAAATACTTGTTTTTCTTGATCAATACTAGAAAGCTGGGTGCTTATAACCTAAAGCTGACTGAAGTAAACTGGAAGCTTTTCAATTTCTTTCATTCTCAAACTAATCAGATTATCTTCTGCATAGATAACTGAATTCAACATACAAGAAATTTAATGCAGACGGCAACAGAGAACGGACCATCTGAACAGCTTCAAGAGCACCTGGAGAAGCTCCTTCAAAGGACAAGACTTCTCCTCCATCTACATGGAAGTAGAATATCTTAGCACCAAATGGTGAAAAATGGGGGCTATTCCACTTCAAGCCCAGGTCAAAAGGAGGAGTTGATGAACACAAACACGCATGCAAGGACTCCAAGGCCTCCACCTTGTCTTTTACTCCGCTCTTTCCATTGAGCCTATTACGCAGTTACACATCACAACAGATGACGTTCATTTACTACCCTCAGCTGAACTTCATGTCAACAGAGACACAGTATTCACATGATATACAATTACATTCTGATTCTGACCTGCATGGGGGGGAGGTGTTCTGTGTACTTAATGTTGCAGCTCCAATGAACATACAAGAGAATAAGTTAAAGCAAACTGTATCAGACTGCATGAACTGCACCGTCACTAATGGAATTGCTAAATTATGTGCAACTGCACCACGAAATTTTGCATAGGAGAGAACTTAAAACTGCTGCATCATTTTACTGATAGCACCATTACAGGCGCAAAATTCAATGCACAGAAAAAACAGTCTACTTCTAAATGAATG
This sequence comes from Anseranas semipalmata, assembly GCA_013399115.1. Lineage (NCBI taxonomy): Eukaryota > Metazoa > Chordata > Aves > Anseriformes > Anseranatidae > Anseranas > Anseranas semipalmata. The sequence continues at coordinate 840,465 of VXAA01004298.1, forward strand.
CACACATTGCAAAACTACTTGGAAACAAAAAAGACCCCTCTATCATTTTTCACAGTAGTTCTTCGAAACTTCAATGATGAATACTCTAAGCCTCAAATTATAGACACACAAAGTACTTCTGCAAGTCTGCAGATCGTGAAGGGCTTCACTCTGACCAAAGCCACACTGTGCAAAAAGTGAAAAGGGCAAAGGGCTCAAAGATTCGGACTTAAAAGAAGTTTGATGAGAAATCACAGGTTAGTTGCTTGCATGCACAGATTTTGTGCCTATATCTCAATTCCTTCCTTCAAAACAGTGGCAGGATGCTGAGAAGAGGATTCTGCAGATTTGTGGATGGCGAGATGGGCTGGATGTAATAGTTTACAATTGCTTACTGCTGGGAAAACAACAAAAAAAAGTTTTTTGCACTGACCACTCAAAACTCACCGTCTCAGCTGTAATAAACTGATATTCAAAACCATGCTTGCTCCCAAGTCATTTTTACAGACACTCATTGCAAAAGTTTAAAGCTAAAATAGATGACATCTAACATCATGTGCTGTCAATAGTAAGAGAGTAAGGAAATAAAAATAATAATCAATTGATTAAAACTATTTTCTCTAACACAATTAAAGCAATCCCATTTCTTATGTAAGAAATAGCAAGTTTTTCAGGTACAGTACTAGTAACAATACTGAGTCCATGCGCATGTCCTCCAATTTGAAGAAAGTTTGAAAACTGATGTGGAAAGTCCTTTGTATACGTATCACAAACAAAACTTTCTGCGATGCCAGATGCAAGAAAAAACAAAAGAACTCAGTTTGCCCAGTAACTTTAAGTCTCACCAGGCAAACAGGTCCCAGGAGCCTGCCAGACAGAAATGAAGTTGAATCGTAAGCCAATTTCACCAGAATACCCGTTTTCTTAGGTAGTTTTTGCCTTCCCTAATGCATCAGCCGTTATCAGCAAAAAGGATGCTGCACAGAGGCAAGCACTCCACCTCCAGCTTGAAAACTGGCATCCTACCTATCAGACACAGTAGCACAAAACCAAATGTCTCTCTACTACCTGAACCACCTCTAGCACAAGAGGTAGCAAAATCTAGGGGAGGGAAAAAGATAGCATGGCATATCAGCTTCTTCAGAGGGAAATGAAGAGGTATTCTATCCTCCAACAGAAGCTGTAGAAGGGCTGCTGATTTTTCTAGTGAATCAGTTCCTTGTTCTCCCAGGTAAACAGAATGGATTCGGGGTTTACCTGCTAAAGAACACTGGTAACAGCGTGGGAGATTGTCTTTGAATGATAGTGCCCAAGCTCCAGTACCCACCACCAGCTACAACAGGCCTCAAATTTGCTGTTCCTTTGGCTATGTAGAGGTGCACCATCTCAAAGGATGGCACGTCCCTTACAATTCTGCAGCAAGTGTTGAGAAGCAGAAGGGCTGCTCATGAGACTGCTGCACAGGAGTCTGCAGTGTTTGTAGGGAATGGTGCTTTGTGTTTCTGCTGCTGAAGTATTAGTGGTGGAGAAGCACATTTGTGAGGATGAATGACTGAAGAAGTGTAATAGCAGGGACTTGTTCCAGCGCCAGCAATGGAATGCAGCCAGTACTGTCCTTGATGCCTGTAAATGGGTCCAGCAATAATGACAAAAGCCAGCTCATGCTGCTCAGCCGCATGGAAAAACAAATTTGCAGTGTTTGCTGACAGCAGTCCACAGCCATGAATGACTGCTTTGGTAGTAAGAACGCCACTTACCCGACAATACCCACTGGTGACCCCAGATAACCATGAAATCTTGATCACAAGGTACAGCACAGTTTATAGAAAGCTAAGGGGCCACTGGTCTTACCACCCGATGCCAAAATATTTGCGCTAGAAGTTTCTGGGGCTGCTGAAAATGAGACTGACCAGTCAAATCTGGACACACATCACAACCTTGAAGGGATAGTTTTGGAGTCTGAGCTTTAATCACACTTTATCTGAGACCTGAATGATTTGCACACATCCCTGGCCATGAGATGGCCAGAACATTACAGGCTGATGACAGTGCAACCACCCCAAGCACACAGAAGAATGCCTTGGGCCAAGGTAGGTGGACATCAGACAGCACAGAAGAATTTGTACAAAACTGGAAAAGAGATTATGAAGCCAAGCGCTCCATTTCAGACGGGCAAGAAAAAGGAACTGAAATGGCACCATACACATCTTACACATACATGCACCAGTCAGAAAGAAGGAACAACAACAAAAAAAAGTGGAAAAAGAACAAATTTCTAGTCTGAAGTAATTAGGCACAAATATACTCATCATTAGAATGAACACGTGGACATAATGAAAAATTATGCTCCTTAAAACAGCATGCAGGCACCAGAAAATGGATTCACCACTCCAAAGGAGTATTGCTACAGCCCCCTAGTTAACGAATGTGGACTGCTGCTGGGATGCATCATTTAGATATCCTTGTGAGCTGTGCTACCTTGGGTGGTTAATTGGATAGTGCCATGGCATAACTGCACACAACTGTTCAGTTTAAATCCTCAGTTACTGCAATGAAAAAGTTTAGAAAAATGAAGAAAAACTCCAATAATTGTTTTGAAATATGTTGACAAGATGCTTTTGCTTCCACTCCACTGAGCAGACTCCTGCCTTTCTTGCCTGCTGTAAAGTTGTGCTACCCAGCACATCAGTTTTATGCATGTGACAGCCAGTCTTTTCTCTGAAAAAAGACAATTCACATTGCAAGGAGACAAGATTAAATTCTAGTCGCTTAAGTTTCAAAGAATTTTGGCAGTTTAAAGTCAGTAACTGTTTCCAACATTTATTTTAATAGCCTACAATTGCCCACCCAGTTTCAATTTGTGAACTACTTGAACTTTAAATGAGACTAGCAGCTGTTCCACACTTGTGAGGAATGGTTCCAGCGCACTGACACCTCACATGAACAACACATTCTAAACACACATGCAGTAGTAATTAATTGTGGAAGCAAAATTAACACTACAGGAAGCTGTATGTGTTGTTAGACTGTAAAGAAGAACAGACCAGAGGATCACGTTTAAACGATTGTTCTTTGCTGCCCAATAGCAAGGGTAGCATACCCAGACAGCAGCACTGCAGTCCAATCATCACCCCCGCTGCCTGGATCTCTGCATGCTCCTGGTTTTGAATTGTTTCAGAAAGTCAAATACACAGAAAAGTAAGGAATTTGACAAAAATTGCAGCACCTATTCACTGGGCTAGCTATGTGGTGCACAATCTCTTAGTTACCTGAACGTGCCAGTAGTTCACCTCCAACTATTAAGTGTTTTGCTTCTGACATTTACATCCCTGGACCATCAGACACTGCCTTACTGAATAACCGCATCTGTTAGCGGGAGTCAACCCTGCCCCACTTACCCGTTCTAGGATTTTCAAATCATAAAAGATTACCAAATCAAAACTACATTTAATAGTACTGAGAAAGCAATTTCTGATGTGCATATAATTATTCAAAAACAAATAATGAACAAACTGGCACTTTCTGTGATGATACACCCACTCTTCTGTGCCTGTTCAGTAGAAACAAAGTTGGTATCTCACTCTTAGAACCTCCTCACAGCTTTCAACCTTGATGGCACACTGATGCCTTTTTTTTTTTTTTTAATTTCTACTGAATTATGCAATTACTTTAATCTCTAATTGTGGCAATTGTAAATGACACCCAACCATCATTTCTGATACTGCAACATGAAGTTTTGCAAAGATCCAGTACCTTCAAAACACAATGTACCTGTAAAGGCAAGAGATGAGTATATGTATAGCCAACAGAAAACATAACAAGAAAAAAGTAGAGGCATATTAATTTTACAGATTATGAGGTAATTTCAAGAATGACTGATATCAGAACTGTATTCTCACTAATTCTGAAGTGTATTTTGGCTTTCCTATTTGTTGGGAATTTCATTCCTGCTAGGGAGAGCACAGCACACTACAAATGAGATGACACACACCACAAGATTTTCCACTGTAACATTGGTATGTAAACAGAAAGCATTAAAGCATATGTAGTTCCTTATTTGTAGTACACTCATTGTTGATTATCAGTGGCTAGAATTAAGCGCAAATATACACTCATGATTTTTGGTGTAAAGGTACTTTTTTTTTTTCTCCTTCTCCTAAAAATCATGCTATATCATCTAGGTTTATATTGGAATAGTTTGCAGCTACTTTTATATAGTTAGTTTTTAAGATATGAATACTGTTATACCTAATTTAAAAATACTGTACAGTTTTTCTACATCAATTAAATTATACCTAGATTGGAGCTATTTTATTCCTTTATTTATATTTCATATATGTAAAGACATGATTGATCTGAAACGTGCAGTCAAAAGCAAGAAAATAAATCTGATTAACTCCAAGTTAATTAACTGGCAATAAAAACATGACTAAAAAAATTTCATGCCAAGATTATTAGGCAGCAGTGATCCTGTTACAACAGCCATGGTAAAATATGCCAGCAGAGTACCTCAGTCATGGAGTATCGCAGGATTTTAGCTCTTATCTCAGTTAATCAGATTTTTTTATTATTATTTAATTATACACACAGTCTGCAACACATCTTCATGTTTCTACACTACTAGATTCTACACACAGTTTCTAGCACGTGTTAATATGCATTTTAGAAAAAAAAAAAAATGTGTTTACTCTATGGGCACTGAAAACAGACAGATCATAATTAATTCAGGAGAAATCCCTCCTGTTGTGTGATGCATGGCCACGTGTAGTCAAGCTATACATTTTCCACTGGACGTCCATTTTGTTTGGGGCAAGCAAGGGAAGATTTTGAGGCTTGGTTGAGCACAATTTCGCCACCAGGGGAGTCAGGCGGCTTGAGACCACCCCGGGAAGGGACCCGCCTCCCCCGTCCCTCCCCGGCCGCCACCTCTCCGTGCCGCAGACCCACCTCTCCTCCTCCACGGCCGCTGCCGCACCGCCGACACAGCCCAGCAGTCCCCCCGACGTGCTGCTCTGCCTCCCCGCCAAAAACGCTGCCTCAGCGCGGCCGCCTCGCCCTTCCTCTGCCCCCCTCCGCACCCCGGCCACGCCGCCATGCCTTCCCACAGAGGGCGTCTCCTCGGCGGCCGGTGCCCCCCGCCCTCCCTGTCAGGACACGTCGCCTGCTGGCCTGAGGTAAAAACCGACGTTTTTGCAGAAACTGTTGAAACTGTCCAAAACCAAACACACCACGCACCACCACCTAAGGGAGCAAAAGCCTGAGGACAGAGACACAGGCGCCTGCAGGCGGGTGCCCCCACGCGCCCCCCTCAGGAGACGCGGCGCTCTGGAACCTTCCAGAAGCTTCCAGAAGCTTCCCGCCCTCGCGGCCCGCCCAGCCGCCGCCCTCAGGCACCGCCCGCCCGTTTGGGTGCCGCGGCACAAGAAAAATAACGTTGGCAATAAGTTTTTCTCCCTCAAGATTTTCCCTCTGTGACATATCATCAGTCATGTCAGCTGAAAAATATACAAGAGAATTATTCAGTGAACTTTCTTTGCCCTGATTATTTGAAACGGTCAATTCACATGCTAACAAAATCAATAGATATGGTAGTATTTTTTGCTATGCTGCATTACTGGCAATTGAAAATATCATTATATGAATAAAACTTCTCTCAATTTTGCTGCCCTATAGAATTAAATACAGCATTTTTCATAAACTAAGTGAAAATATTTGTTTGATAATGTGAAAAAGGAGGGAAGCAAAGCAGTGCAAATCACGCCCATCCATCAAATGATATCTGAACCCTATGTTAAATATCACTTTGTTATCCTGCATCTTTGGAAACTCTTGAAAGCTGGACATTAAAGATTATGTAAAGAATAATAGCGAAAATAAGTAAGGTCATAAAAGGAAACAGAGCTCTTGTCTTTGCCAGCAATTAGATCTCCTGGAATTCCTTTATGCTTTACCTTAGTGAATTGCAGGTCATCTCCATCCATTCTGTTCGCCTTTTATTTGAGAAAACATTTCTTTCTGCCTATCTGCAAACATAGTAATTCCTACAGTTACAGTTTTCTGTACACATAATGGCTAAAAATCAATACTCACTACAATTCTTTTGAAGTTTATTACAAATTTCAGTGCAACCAAAACTAGTTAAGATCCCCCAGCTGCACAGACTCAAACACATGAATAAATCTACACAAAGGAATAATTATTTTGGGGTCAATGCAATTTTTCATCTGTGTGAAGACAGTTTTAAAGAACTTTTTATATAGTAAAGATTATGAATGAAGCAAACTTTTTCCTGGGAGAACCAACACAAACATATTATATTCACTACTGTAGTTTTTTTTCTGCCCTTCCCCCCTTTTTTTTTCAGTAAAAGGCATCTACTTTTTCACAATTTTGTATGTTCTTAATATCCATACCCATCTCCATCCTCAAGAATGCCTCATATAAAACATACAGTGCTTTTTAATTTGAAAGCCTGACAACTAACATTGGAATGTTATCTCTCCAGATTCACTAAGGAGCCTTAGGAATCCCATTACATTGTAGGGATACCAAGCATATGTGTTACCTGAAAACAAAACATTAAACTAAATGAAATTATCTTCCTTGCCTCTAAATCTGTATTTTCAAGCTGAGAAAAATTCACTTTCCTGCTTACCACCACAGCAAATGGGAAGCAGAAGATACTAACTTCTGCAGCACAAATTCAAAAGGTTTTCTAAGCTCATACCATTCTTTTTGGCTCTGAATGAAGTCTTTCCATAACGCGCTACAGAATCTCTGGTGAAAGCAAGCATCCAGCATATACTAACAAATGACTCGTGTCTGTTACAGATTTGCTGAGCAGCAGCAGAATGGAAGTGGCAGCACTAATCAGGTCCTGCCCCAGAGCCCAGGAGGCAGCAGGGAAACTGCAGAATTGTCAGCAGGCTCTCCAGAAAACACCAGATAGCTCTACTCACTGAGTCTCTGCATGCCATCCTGTTTTCCTGGCGACATTTTCCTTTTGCCTGAGTCTGCCAACTGAATGGAGGTTTTGTGGAAGATGTGAAATGACAAGGCAATTTTCTTACCAAAGCTACAGGTTTTTGAAATCAATGAATGCCTTCCACATGCTGTTGTCTCCCAAAACTTAGTATATGCTACACCTGGCTGGGAACTGAGTTCTTGAAGAACCTACTTAAAGCAGTAAAGTTGTTGTAACCAGTTTTGTAAAACATCCTTTTTCATAGTTTTCATCTTGCTGGCAGGTGTCAAGGTGTACTTTTTACGCTCTATAAAATGAATCTATTTTAAACACCTTCTCAAACCCTGAGCTTATAGCTACTGCATTTAATCTCAATATTTTACTACCTATTTCTTTTCTTTCATGATTCACTAGGACAAATGAAGTGGGAAACATTACACGTTACTCCTACTAAGAATACAGCATATTTAAACACCCTTGTTTCCCTTTATTGTCCATTAAATTTAGACACCAAGTTATCACTTAGAGGTGTTCACAGGTCCCGTTCAAAGTTCAGTTGGCTGACTCAAGTTATCACAGACCTTTGTAAGATTCCAAAAAAGAGATCTTTCATATGGAAGAGGAAAACATCCAAAGTTACAGCAGGAAGTACTTTTTATATTATCTACTTGTGGAAAAGATATACATTCTCACATTCTAGGTTGTAAGGCAGCCTCAGTTTAACAGGAGTCAAGATGAAAGCACTCCTTTGCTAAGGTTTTCCATCATTCTCCATTTTATGACTGTTCATTTCCGTTTGAAGGTGAAATCCCCACACACATCAAGCCTCCTGTACCTCTGGTCCAAGTTATGTCAGCCTATCTAGTCACATACTACTCAACTCCTAGCAAACAAGAGAAGAATAAACAGACCAACTGTCAGGTGGGATTGTTTTTCTCCCCCCTCCAGCACAGCAGCACTGATTAAGTTTTCCCTAAATAGATTGGCTTGATGTGAAGCCAGCTTACATAACCTAATGGAAATTATGTGCGCACAAAAGCTATATAAAGGACTGAATAGGGCTCTTGAGTAAAGGGAGTATTATACGAAGGCAACATAAAGTACTTCACAAAATCTTGATCCTTTCTTACTGCTTTGTAGTTGTATATAATCAATATACCACTATCACAAGGACTACAAATATGATTGTAAACGTTTTACTGCTGTCATACACCATTCTGCAAGTGCTGTTACAGACTTAAATTTTTACAGTGCCTCAGTATATTGTTATAAAGTTATTCCTCAATAAGTATATTAAAGAATGTAATGTACAAAGAGCTTTAAAATTAAAAAAGTAAAATACTTGATTTCTCAACGAAGAACGAAAGCCCCTTCAAGGCTGGGAAGAGAACAAAATAGAAAAAGCAATTTTAGAGCTAAAGTTTGTTTCAAAAAATATGACATGTTTAATAATCATGACCCTATTTCTTTCAACAAAACTATGACATCAGTTCTGAGAAGGGAACTCTGGATTATAATTGCCAAAATTAGAAGTCAACCAATTGACAGACAGCCTTACTTTTACTACCAGGTATTTTTACTACCAGGTTCCTGGTACTTTTACTACCAGGAACAACTTCATACTACTCCACTTGATAGTTTTTGAAGGTCTGAAGATTCCTGAATTTCACCAAAAGGCAGGTATTTCCTCTTTGCCATGGTGAAGATCAGGCAATATTCCCCCATCTCCCCTCCTCCACTCTCTCAGTATTTCATGAAGTCTACTACATGAAAGCAACTGTTACAAAAGTAGCAATAAAGAAATTCCAGAAATTACCAAAAAAGCACATCGCTTAAAGCTCAGTTTAACACTGACTACTGCTATAATATCTTACATATTTGTATCTCAGAAGACAGTACAAATACAAAAAAGCTCACTCATTTTCATGACAGAAAAGTCTGTTCTTACAAATGATTGAAAGGAGTACTGGAGAGAAAGAATGAACTTAAGACAAAACTGAAGATAACCTTATAGCGTGATATATAGGTATTGTCACTGACTACGACTCATCTGTTGCTTTATGCTGTGGCATTTTATCATATATCCATTTGAAAGTACTCAAAGTCAGCCTTTGACATATCTTTCTTTGCAAACTGTTGCTTATAATAATCTAGTTTAGTTCTCATTTTCCTGGATGCAATCCAACGTGATTTAGAAATTTAACAGAAGCTATCATTTGCAGTGAAGCGATTTCCTTATAATTAACTTTGCTATACATTTTGACATGCAGTCAATAAGACCAGATTATGAAATTAATACAATTTTTACATTATGCTTACTCTTACAAAAAATAGCTCCCTTCTGCACATCTGTTGGTTTTTAGTCTGTCAAAAAATACAATTCTTGCTTTGTCTTCTGTCAGAAGCCTCTCCTACGGCCTAGCAGCACTCTTCAATGTTTCTCCTGGTAAACAACATTTGTTTTATATCCAATTCTAAAATCCTTTATATTACCCAAAAGACTTCAATTTTCAACACACTGAAATACAGAGAAGTCCACACTTCTGCACTTACAAGGCTTTACTTTTACTGCTGTGCTATTTCAACAAACTTAGGGTTACTGACAGCAAAGGACTCTCAGACTGGAGCTGGAGGGAGGCACTGAGTCACCCGAATCCTCCCCAGGAAATGAGTTCTTGAGCAGTCAAGTCTAAACTGCTCTAGCTTGTCTTGGCTGCTTGCAGGACACAGCCTGACCAGACTCAGTTGTTGTTTGCAGGCCTGGGACATCATCCCCACATCAGTGCTCTCTCCGTGCCTGGGAGGAAGCCTGAAGGGAGCAGATTAACAGGCAACCTTCAGAGCTCTTGCACAGGGCCAGGGATATCTCGACAGTAAACAAGAGCACTTTGGCTTCCACACAGCTCCTCAGGCATGTTGCTCTGTGGGCTGGGAGAGATTACAGGAGTGAGGAGCAAGCCACCACCAGCTTCCCATTGCGCAAAATAAGGCTAACGAAAGCAGAGCAGTTAAGTGAGCTGCCCAAACCTGAACGCACATTCAGCTTCAGAAAGTTTAAGACCTTTTGGCTGAAGAGTTGTAACTAGATGATCATCTCCTTTCTTTCTCACACCTCCACAGGAAAATGAAGTATTAGTTACTTCAAAAATCTTAAATTCTGTCTGTTAATTCTCAGCTTTCATCTCCATCAGAGCTACTATGTCAGAGATGCCAAAAATGAAACAGTGAGAAGTTCAAAAGATTTATTCAGGAATATTTTAATTCAATGACCTAAAGGCAGCCATAAAACAATCTTGTTTTTTGCTGCCATCTTTGTGAGGGAGTTAAGGATATATCTTTTAATAATACCATGATGCCCTGTCACGTGTAGAACAATGGCTGGGATACTTAACTGCAAAATTCGGCAGTTCTTACGAAGCTGTATCTCATGCAAGTGTTCCAAGTCCACGTGTACTCAGGTACCAAAACCAGCAGCAATATCCAACTCTGTGCAAGGCAAGGCACATCAGGAGGTGAGCTTTCATACCCTCTAGAGTTCCACGTACACACTTATACACATCCCTCTATTTATAGTGCAGTAGGTGACAGTGCAAGCCATTTTCCACATGGGTGGGATGACTGAAAGACTATACAACAGCTCGAGGTAAACATGCTTAATGATACTTGATGTTCAAAGCAACTCTGTTAATACAATGATATCAGCCTCAAATACACCAGAGAGATGTCAGACTGACTCAAGCTGCTACAAACCAGAAGAGCAAGGATAACATTATCTGAAATGCTAAAACTGAATTTTAGTCCAGGATACAAAATTTAAGTAATTTAGAAGAGCATCCTTCTACATACACTGACACAACATTTGTCTTTAAAGAAATAAAGAAGTTTCCAGAAGTTCCAGATATCCTTCCCAAGATACATTGATTTTTTTTTTCCTCAGCAAAGTTGCCTTAACTTTGTAAATTTGAAGTAATTGCTGTATTTTTTTTTTTTCATTGTTTGTTCATGTGTATTATCTAGTGGCTTTGCTTACAAAACTATTATTAACAATGTGCGTTCCCTGGAACCAAGGCACAGCAGTTTATTATGCACTAAATCATTCCAAAAGTTTTGTGGCCATCTGTATTTTGATAAATTAGCAATCTTTTAACCCTTAAACCTAAAATTTACAGCTACAGTTCACACTGCTATAGGCTACAAGGCTCTGGTTTTACTTCCATCTCATCAGAAGAAACCCCAGACGTTTTCCCTGAAGAAGCATAATATAAGAAAGCACAATCTCCATGCTACAGAGTAGCTGAGAATGCTGCTAAGCAGTGTGAATTTAGCACTCAAAACGTTGGGCAACTGCGTTGTGTCAACAGCAATGATTCATTCTGAATGCAGTCCTACTTTGAAATCTCTGGGCTACATTAACCAATATGCGAAAAGGCTGATACATAAAGATTTACATGCCACTCACAACTAAATACCTCTTTAGTGAATCTCTTCTGTTAAATCATTTTGGTCTTACACTATTTCCATCAAGTCTAAATCTGGCTGAGCTGCTTTTGAAAGCAGTTATCTGTATAGCTAGCAGTAGGAATTAATATAGATATTTTCATAAAGATATTTTACTTGATTTTCAAAATAAGAGATGTCATAACAAGAAAACAATGAAGTATGAAAAAAGCAAGCTACAGTATTTGTTTACAGTTGCAAACTAGACTAGATGATATATGAAACCTCTAGTCCACAGTATAAACAACCATTTCATATATTTTAATAAAGCCACAAGATCATCCAAGGAATTGACCCTAGATAACATAGGGAAAATTAGAAAGTAAAATGCACAAGATTTCAAATACATGAAAAATGCATTGACATTTTATTCAAAGCTCTGTCAAAAAAAACCTTCTCAAACTGCCAATTATTTTGGGTATAAGAAAAAAAATGCAAGCCTTTGGTTTAGAACAGATCAATCCTACATACAGAAGGCTCCATATGGGAGCTTTTATAGTGAGTCTAGCTTAACATCCATTTGAAAATATAATGAGTTACACAGTGTTATACCAAGGTCCCGGCCTGTTTGCCTTTCTTTCTCCTTGCCTACCTTCTCTAAGCACGTCATGTGAAACTTTTTTTTGGAGTAAAACAAATTGCCCCTACCAGCTTCATGATATACAAGCTGCCTCACTCTAATGCTAGCGGTCACTAGATAGCAAAATATTTCTTCATGTCACACCCTTGTTCTTCTGGTACAATTCATTAATTTTCTTCTGAAAACATACATTTTGTTTTAGGTACCCCATCCCTGGAGGTGCTCAAGGCCATGCTGGATGGGGCCCTGGGCAACCTGATCTAGTGGGGGGCATCCCTGCCCGTGGCAGGGAGTTGGAACCAGTTGGGCTTTAAGGTCCCTTCCAACCCAAGCCATTCTGTGATTCTATGATTTTTATTAATACTGACTACATCGAAGTACCTGTTATTACCATTGCAATTCCTTGTAAATAGAGGTAATATTGCCGTTTTGTTTAATGTATTTTAAGGAAAAGTATTCAAGGCTGTAATCAGGCTACACTGCAATTTCATACTTCTGCTTCAAAATATTCACATGTTCAAATACACCACTGCAATACAAATATAACGAGCTAATGTCACAGGTGGCAATCTATAGCAGTATCCTCAGATATACAATATGCAAACAGGAGCCAGTTAACATTTCTGGTTCTGGAATGGTATTCCAGGCTTGACAAATAGTCACAAAACCAGAGAGACTCACGCTGCTTTATTATGAGACATTTCTTAAAATTTCTCTTTCACGCACTATTAAAACAAAAAATGAATATCCCTGTGATATCTAAAGTGCCTTTAATATCCAGGCCCGAGATCCACTATCACTAGATTTTCAAACTGTTTTGGTTTTATTTTTTTAAATGGAAAACAATGAAACACTCATATCACTCAAGGACTAATCTAATGATTATTGCAAGGCTGTCTGCAAATATATTTTCTCTCCAGCAAGAATCTCACCTGAAGCACCTCTTTTCCCTGGCTGCTTCTGACAAACTCAATCTCTATCTATTAAGGCTGATAAGCCTTCTCACCTTGCTTAACTACCCCTAAGCCATAACATCAAGCACCTGACATTAGCTCCCCCAAACACCAGGGGTTTCTTTTCAGCCTGCTGCATAAGAGGGAAACCCCTTTTCCTTCCTCTGCTCCCCTTTCATAGACCTGGAGCCAAAAGAGCGTCCTTCTTCCACACAAGGACTCCATACCCTTGGCATCATCAACACCCAGGTATGTTCAGCCAGAAAAGCTGCTTATGTCATGGGGTGCGATACTTCTGGCAAGGCTCCTCATGCGGTGCTTCATGTTGCTGCAGAGACTTCAACCAGTTCCAACCCAAGTATTTTTGTATTACACCTCAGTTATTGCTGGAAGCCATTATACAACTTGGATATTGGACAGGACCCAGAACTAGTCTAAAACATGTACAGCCAGCTGGTCTTGCCATCATGATAAAAAACAGAGAGCAATTCTGAAAGTCATTATCAGTGAAACTGTACCCACGTGATTAACTTCCTCTTAGAGATTTGCACTTTTTCTAAAATCTCAGGTACCCATGCATTCAGAACTCTAAACAAAATACCAAAGTCTCAGAATGATGCTGAAACATTAGTAAATGTATATAAAGCAGTAGAGAACAAAGCCACACCTTTCCTCATTCATCTAACAAATCAAGACTAGGATATATAAACACGTAATGCCCATTTGTTTGCTTACTCTCTTGGATTTGGACTGTCTGATGGCAATTGCATTTCTGCTGTAAACCAGCAGCTTCCCATGGTGACTAACAGAATGTTCTCACCCTTATCCTCATGCTGCTGTGCAGGGCACAGCAATGATACAAAGAGACAGATAGCTTTGGACACATTCTGTTTGCAAGCAAAGAAACTCTGCTGTATACCAAACGTGTTGCTGTATTTCTGCAACTGTGTCTGTCAGTGTCATTGTAGCATCCTCCTCCTGTCATATTCTTCAACATCAGGGTACAGTACGCAGTTAACAGTAGATTACTGTATCACTGTATTAAAACCCTTGAAAAATCATGCTATTTGTGGAAAACAAGATCTCCGCTTATTATAACAGGCAAGTCATCTGGTTATCCTCAACTTCTCTTCAGGAACTTGTCTTTCGAATTGGCCCAAGTCTGCTTAGAAACTGAAGAGCACCTCTTGGTATATTTCCATCCTCCCTGTGGCTACCATCCGAGTGCCTGTAGTTAATCCCCCCCAAAATTTGGAAAATTCACTCCCTTAAAGCCTATTTTCATTTTCACCCATTAGCAATCTGACAGTTGTGAATGAACTACAGTATCAATTGCCTCACAAATTCTCATTATGAAAGCATGCAGACCTGGTTTGCCCCAGATCAGCCAAGCTAGGGACTGATCTGTCTCGCACAGCTGCCGAACCTTACCAGAAACCAGTTTCTGCACAGCTTCCGGATCCCTCGGTTAAGTATCCCAGCAGCAGAGAAGCAGGACACAACCCTCCATGAATATAACCTCATACCAAAGACCTGCCAGTCTTGCCCATCTCACTGTCAACTTTGAAGACCAGATTCTTACAAGGATCATGAGAGTCACGACCAGAACTCAATACCAGAAATACATAAGCCTTTTATGTCCAAGGAAATGAATACAGAACAAGCACGTGTCTTTGGCACTAAGATGAACTGCCCTTTTGCCATAAATATCTTTAAGTGATGTTTTAGTCTCTTATCCTAACCATCCTATGAGACAGAAATAAGCTGGATTTTCAAGTGTCTACAAATGAAATGTATTCTGTGTACACACTGCTGATCCCTCCCGGGAAGATGGGGACCAAAATAAAAATGGGTGAACAGCCCTCATGCCACTCAGTAGCTGTCCTTGCTCTTCCTTAGATATCATAAGCACTCCAGGACGGCGCAGGAAACAGTGGGATGGAAGAAGAGCACTAAGAACAGCAGGTATTCGCAAGGGCAACGTGAGGCATCATCAAAGCCCCAGTAAAGTCCCTAAGTAGGCAGTATGCTACCCCTATATGGTGACTACAGTTGTTTCAAAGGCATAGCTTTTTAACAAGGTTATCATACCACTCAGAAGTATAATCCAATCCTAAAAATCTCAAATCTGCAAATACTTAATCTCTAACCATTCTCTTTATTTAGTGTATTAGTGATGCCTGATTTCATTGCAGTATTTCATTTTTTTCCTCAAAAAAAGTAAACTATAAATTCTCCAGCAAATGAAAACAATTAAAAATTTAAGTGAGCACCAAGTCAACAATTTGGTGATACAATCATGTATTTTCAAATAGATATTCGCAGTTTGCAAGTTAATTTATTTAAGCCAATGTAGCAGCACCATCCAGAAAAATATTCATCATCATTATCACTTTCATCTGGCAGAAATTAATAAAAAATGTTATGGAACTTTTTCCATGTTTATATTCACAGATGCTTGACATTCCCCCATAGAATTCAAACTAAGAAAACACAATGAATAATAATCCCACGTTCACAGAACACTATTGTGAATCATAATCTGTGCCTAGTTTCAAATCACATTTCAGACTGCAGCAGCCGCTGCTTTCCAGACTCAGACTTCAGCAAGACAACTTGCTCCGTATAAGGGATGTGAAACACTGTAATGGAATATTGGCTTGCAATTCAATTCCTGCCCAGCCTCTATCATTATTCCTTAAAACTCTATTTGCATAAACACTATCCACTCTCTGCACGCCACAGCAGTACCTGTCAATCCTTCTACTCTGTAGTCCGCTGGTAGCCAGCAGCATAAGATTTGTTTGTATACTAGAGGAGATCTTTAGCTTATGTACAACAGTACATAATTAAAACAATTATTTCGTTAGCCCAAGCACACCTCTAACTATAAACTTTTATTCAGTAATGATAAGAATTGTAAGATGAACATAAACCACTAAGACAAATCCAAAAGCCAATGCACAATAATTATGGCCCCACTGGCTCTCCAAGTCAGGTAATCATGGGAAACATGGAAATGCAGTGATTTCAAGAATCAGATTCAGATATGAAACCTACTTCCTCAAAAATTCACATCACACCAAATATTTGGGGGGGGGGGGGGGGGGGGGGAGAAAAGGGGNNCAATGCCCTCGGGGGAGCGGGGGGGGGGGGGGGGGGGGGGGGAGTAGAACACGGGTACAAGGAGGCAATGTTAGCATTTTCCAATTTTAAATGTAGACTTCTTAACAAACCTCCAGTCTCCTTTTGTCCAGGAACTAACCCTACTGAAAGTGTCCTTTTTCCCTTTTTTCTTCAAGAAGTTTTTTAATAAATCAATTTCCTGCATGGGAACAGGAACATGAGTGCCAAGACAAAGGGAACAGCAGGGACCCACAGCAAAGAGCACAGGAGGAAAGAGACATCTGACTTTCCTGGAGACCAGATGCATTTACCAAGCTAAAGTAATCACTGCCCTGCCTCCTGGGATACAGCAACCAGGGTTTAAAATGCAAAGGACCCACAACACAGAGACATAACAGGAAAGGACAGATTTATTTCCACATTTTTAATACACCTTGCTCTTCCAGAGGATCCGAATTCTCCAAGTTTACATTATGTTCTCCTAGTTTACTACCTTGCAGCCTGCTTACAGCCTAGCTGCACAGACTGGGCACTGAGAGAACCTCTAGCACACCCGCAGAAGAGGCACGGGGAAGTTCTTGTGGGAAGGAAAAGGTGGAGAGGAGGAAAGCCAATCCAAAACCTTAATTCTGGTTCTCTTTCAAATCACGCAAGTACACCTACCAGAATCCTGAAAGATAACATACTCCATAAAGATAAAGGACTAGAAGCTGTCAGAGAGGCCAACAGGAATTGCAAGTTCAACAACATCTCTCTAGAAACAAGGTAAAAATAAAGACATGTTGCCTTAGATAAAATACTACCAACTCCAGCCCGCATCTAGCAAGGTACTGAAGAACTCCTGATATGCCCTTACCTCCTATTTACGGTAGACAATACAAGCAGAGAATCAGATCAGAAGACAGCATTGCACAAGAGAGATACAGACAATATAAACTGGTAATAAAACTGAAATATACATGCAGTGTCAGTCTGTCAAAGCATCTATTTGGTCTACCAGCTGAAACACTAGCATGAAAAAAACACAGCATTTCAGTATTCCCTTCCATTTCTGACTTTACTATAATAGTACATCTATTTTCATATCTCAGAGATCCTTGAAATTACAGATTATTACACTTTTAATTAAATATACTAACTGTACTATTTGAATTTAGGCATGATTATGATTACAAATAATTATAAATCCTTACTTGGAGCTAGGTCCTTCTGCAAACAGATGTAAAATTTCACATCTACTGAACTTGATGAAGAATAAATAAAATGATGGAACAGTACCTTGACAGATATTAAGACAAATATCAAACCACGGTATAGATACATTTCAGTACATTGGATTGTTTTAGTTACATTTATAATTATGAATTAATGGTGAATAAGAACATCTTTTAAATCAATATAAATTGTTACACACACGTACAGATATTCGACCACTCTTCAAATCTTACAGAACAGTCAGAGAAGTGACTGCAGTGTGGTTTAATATTAGCTTTAAATGCACCGGTTGGTTACTGCTGACAGTGACACCTGCAACAGCACCAAACTTAACTTGAATTACCTTTTGACTGCATTGTGGTACATTCTAATTCTCCTTATTCTGTGGAAGAAGCTAGTTAGTACCTATACCACAGTGCAGAGGAAAGCCCTATTCCGGTATTTTCTTGTTCAGATTTTTTTTTTTTTCTGCAGAGGAAAAAGACTGAGGAAAAAGCAGGGAGAAACTGAACTGATCAGTTCCTGTAAGGATCTAGAATATTACCAGAATGTTAGCAGATAAGTTCTTTGAAACATGGATGTTTAATGCAGTAATAGAATCTGATTACCTCTCATCTGTTCTGTTTGTGGTTGTTGCATAAGGTTTTGTTTGTTTTTGTTTGTTTGTTTAAAGACAAGTTTGAAAATTGGCAGCCTAGGATGGCAGAGCAATGGTAGGAAGTGTTCCGCACTACCACTGTGTTGTAGCAGTTACAGCTCATCAGCATCCACATAATGCCACTGCTGTGCTGTCTTCCTCGCAGCAATGCTTTACGTACAAGGTGCGTAGCTGCTTTGCAAGAAACTCGCATGCATTGATGCTTACATTAAAAAAGGTGAGCAAGAAAAGGCACCTCTCATTGACAAACTTTGGCAAAACTTGAATTACCCTTGTTCTCCCCACGACCTCCAGAACCAATACTTTGCAAATATCTTCATGGAGCTTTGCTCACAGTGGAGGCAGCCTAATCCAGAACACACCACCCTTAATGGAGCTGCTGCAACAAGGCTGCTGAAAAACAGTAGGAGCAGGGCTTCTCCAGCCTTACCGTCCGTGCCTGACACGGCCCCCCTAGGCATGCACCGTGGCTCTGCACCCCAAGGCAAGGGCTGCACAAACCCTGCACGTGCAGCACTGCATGCTCATCGCTCCATGTGCAGTAAGCCTGTGATGCTTGGCAAGCACCATCCACTCATGTGGAAGAAGTGGGATCACATGGAGCTCTGTGCATGGGCTATTTTTGTTTCTTTAAAAAAAAGAAAATGGACATGACCATTCTTGAAAGTATCACCTGACTTACTCCTCAGTAAGCGAAGAGACTGCTCCCATCCCACAGGTGGGACTGAAGCACTCTGCAGGAGGAGAGCAGCAGAAAGAAGTACCTGCTGCTGGTGTTTTGAGTTGCTCTGACACCAATGACACTTGCTTCCCAGACTGTTGGTCAGCTCTTTTATATTAACCGAAAACATTTACATATTGTGAAATTTATACGTTATTCTGTAAACAAAATAAATCCCACAACCAAAGACCAAATTGAAGGCACTATTCCATAGCTAGAATGACCAACTTTTACTAATGCAAAGTTACAGATAGAACAAAACACTCCAGAAATGCATGACTCTAGGCTTTTATCACGGTTCTCTTAGGTCTCCCATTTAATGGAATACCAATAAAATGGTAGATAATTATAAACAGAAACCCAGATGAGGAACCAGTTGTACTGTTCCCAAAGCCAGCTCAGACATCTAACAACGATAAATTTGACAGTTGGAGCACTGTAGTGTTAGCTATTAATGTACTTTAACCACTGTTTTCTGTATTGTTCTGGGAAAGCGTAATTTATCAGGGGAAGGTAGAAACACATGCACATACTCACTGAGCCTTGAACTTCACTATTTGTACAATATACCTAAACGTTTCTCTACAAACAGGATTTTTTCCCCCCAAAGAGAAGTAAAAGCTTCTCATGTCTAGCAGCATCAGTATCCATCGGATACCTCTGCTCTTCTTGAGCTCATTCATGATTCACAAGGCGAGAATCTCTTCACTCCTCAGCTGCGTGATATTTTTCCTTTACTCTTCTTGACATTTTCAAACCCCTTAAGCTGCCCACAGATAAACATACCCAGAAGAATGCAGGAAGATCCACGAGTCTTTAACTCACTTCCCTGATAATCTTGTTTTCTTTTTTTTTTTT
>VXAA01004298.1:860028-883170 GCA_013399115.1 Anseranas semipalmata
TTTGTCTTGGTTTTCTGTTTATTTGTAGCCAAATTATTTCTTTCTGCCAAGAGAAATTGTGGCTAAGTTTTCTGCTAAAAAAAAAAGCTTGATGCAAAATAGCTGTGAATTGTCTGGCCTTCCTAAGCATAGCAGCAATACTACTTCATGACATACATACAGCTAATATAAGAGGGATTCCAAGTTTTTGATGAATATGAAAGAACAAAGTACCACATATACTGAGTTTGCATACCAGATACACGGAAGGCAGCTATTTTGCTCAGAATTGGTGTAAGAGAGGAATAACCAAAGCAACTGCCCATGTTGGAATGACCCACTGTACCAGGTCAGGGCAAGCACAGCTCATCCACCAAGAAAGTGAAAACCAGGAGGCAGATGCACCTCACGGTCTTCCCCACTACACAACATACAGAATTCCAGTTCTCATTCTATAAATTCCCTTAAAAACACACACTCACACACCATACAACACTCCACTTTAGGGAAACCCAAATAAGTTTCGTGTATTTGCTCAAGGTGCTCAGTGCAATGCAAAGAAACTAGCTTGGGTTCTGACTATCACGACTGTGTGTAGTCGTTTATGATGTTATTAAGAGATTAGAGACCTGTTTGCCTTCATCTCCCTGCTCAGAGCTCCACATATTCCCTCCAAGAGGTATTTTCTGTCTCTGCCCTCCATATCAAGTCTTTTCATATCTGAGTTTTCCCTTCAGTACTTGCAGACTGATACTGTTTAATATCAATGGAGCAAAGAATATTAAGAGCAGAGTAAATATAGATCTAGTAAGCAAGAGCAAGCCTGCTTATTTAACTTTAGAAAGCGTGGTGAAGAAACAAAATTACCTGTGAAAACAATACATAATACAATGCTAATTAAATGTCTCATCAGTCTCACTAGAGTATTTCACATTCTCTATGAACTGCAGCTCATACCAACTTCAGAAAGGTATGCAACTTTCAAGAAGATCAGACAGCTTATCAGATACCCAAGCCTAGATTTAGTCATCTGATTTGAAAACTTTTATCCTGATAGGGATTCTGGAGGAAGTTTTTCAACCATAAATAGTGGGCCCAGGTTGAAACAAAGGCACAGTTCAGGAGCAGAACTCAATTTCCTTAATGCCTCTCATTTTAAGACTTAACACTGTCAGCCACACATTCTCACATATTTAAAAAGAGATTCAAGGTTGATTGAGTATTCTTTACTCAGGTAGATAATAATGGGAAAAGGGGGCAATGGTTTTAAACTAAAAGAGGATAGATTTAGATTAGCCATTAGGAAGAAAATCTTTACTCAGAGGGTGCTGAGGCACTGGAACAGGCTGCCCAGAGAAGCTGTGGGTGCCCCATCCCTGGAGGTGTTCAAGGCCAGGCTGGACGAGGCCCTGGGCAACCTGATCTAGTGGGGGGCATCCCTGCCTATGGCAGGGGGTTGGAACCAGATGATCTCTAAGGTTCCTTCCAACCCAAGCCATTCTGTGATTCTATGATTCTATGAGTATGAAATGTAAAGTTACACGAAACCTGTCAAACATCGCATTTTGGAGACTTTTTCCCCACACAAGAACAGAGTGATTGTACTGTTTGGTTTTGAAATACTAGTAGAAGGCAGATTAAATCCCACAGGTAAGTTATCCTTAATTAAGCAGTACAAAACTATCTGTGATGACCTGGTTAATACATCACAGAGTGACAACAACTACATCAGCAGAAGAACATCTTAGATTGTTGGATGTGATCAGCATTTGGAGATAGACAAGAGCATCTCACACATGGAAGATGAAAGAGAATTATCCAGTTTTGCTGCTCTTTAAGAACAGTGGCTCCACATAGCTCACAGCTGATCAGAAAGCCCTAAATATGCCATGAGTAAATGTGAAAAACAATTCATGCAATGTGTTGCATATTAATGAACACTAAAAGCTGACATCGTAACATATAACTATCCTGGAGACAATTGTAAGAAACTATGCATGGCCAGAGGCCAGAAAAGATTGGATTGCAAAGGAAATTCCCATTGTCCATGAAATTGTAAATGGAACAAGCTAAAGAGAGCTCTGATCACTGAAGCACATTTATTTGCACTAAGAAAACAAAACAACATATTTAATTTTTTATTTTTTTTTTTAAACAAAGTTCATTCATTTTTGGCAGTGTATATTTTGCTAATACAACTTCACTGGTCTAACTGCCAATTTCCTGAAGAATTCTAAAAATGAGCAGAACATAAGAAAAATCCAGAGCCAACATGCTCGTAAACCAGCTTTTATGTTTGGACACACAAATTAAAGTTCTTACTCTGCTGACTGTGCCACTGAACATGAACTATGCTGAATATTCACAAAGCAGATGAGACCATGTAAAACTTGGGTTGTATATAAAAACAAACTACAAACATTCAGCAGACCTAGGATGAGTCATTTATGTGGCTTTAGTAAACAACATTCCATTTTAAAATGCTTCATGCTTTAAAAATAATAAAAGTTGAGTACATTTTGAAGCTCTAAAGATGTGCAGGAGTTTCAAACTGAAGACCAGGTGTTTCAAACATTTTTCTTATTTTCAGGGGGAACAACAAGGCACCTACAGAAGAGTTTGGTTTAAGATGCAACTTTAATTCTTGTCATAATTCATATCCACAGTGAAGAGCTATCAGTTTCTGACCCCACAGATCAGAGGTGGACATCTAAGGCCTTTACCTATAATAAACTAGAGGAACTGGATTCAAAAACAAGATGTTTTAAGCCTGGCTTTAAGATGAACTCAACTTGTGTCATATAATGTGATTCAAATTATTTTGTAGGGTTCACAGGGATGTAAAGAACAGACAGTTTATTTTTGCAGTGCACCTCTTCCCCCCATCCCAATCACACCCCTACGAGTAATAAATGTGAACGTAGACTGGGACAGATGAAAATCTACAGCCAGTGCCAGTAACCACAACACACAGCAGCAAAACAGAAGAGGGCAGACGTATGGTGAAAACAGATGTGCAGAGAACACTGGGAGACTGTATTTACCCCTTTCTTCAGAAGACAGAGGATGAGGAGTTCACGCTACTTTTAATGTAGACCAGGAACCTAATGTCAACACAGAGCTAGTACCAGTCCTGTTCCTAATGGTTAGCTACTCATCAATGGAAAGATGTTGATTTACAGGAGCCGATGACCTGGCATTGACCTTACAACAGAAAAGCACAAACAAGACAGGAACTATTGTGATCCCCACATCAGGTTTACAATTACTCAATTTCAGCAAGACACGGACATGAATACACAGACCATATATTCAAGCTAATGTTAGAATAAGAAGAACACTCTCACTTGATGCTCTTTACTTTGCCAGAAGTTAAATATATCTTTGTGATTGCAGACATAAGCACACTTGCTCCAGACCTGATAAATGGTATGGTGGTTTTCCAAATCAGCTGGGACAAGTCAGGTGACAAATGATTTCCATTAGCTTTAGCAGAATGGAAACAAAACAGATCAATACAAATGATTTGCAGCAAGTTCAGATCATAAATTTCATTCTCCCCACTTCCATCATTTTAAAATGGAAGCATTTTCCCCCACACAGTACAAAAAAAGGCAGCAGTGATCCAGAGATTTGATCATTCCAGTTACAACAAGCTGCTCATGATTTCAGCTTGGACTGCTTTTTAATCAAGCGATCATTTTATTCGGTGATACATATTATTTTAAAAGATAGCAAACAATGAAAATGATAATGACCAGATTTTTGGAAAATGAATTGGATCCTATGGCTATGTAAAAGCCCTAATACTCCTAAATTCTTCTTTCATGGTACTAAAATTACCTGTTAGTTTGTTTACACCTTTCCTCATTTGTCTACGACAGTTTCCAAACCCTGTTGTAAAGGTTCTTTTGGGGTCACCAATTCTTAAATCTTTGAGATAAAAAAAAAAAAGCTTTTGAGCATGCACTACAAGGAATAGCTTGCTCATACTTCCCTGTTCTTTGTAGAAAGCTAAATTAACCCCTATTTAACAAACTATGGTCCAAAATATACTCATCTACTGCATACTGAAGAGGGATACACAGTGATGTATGAATCTGCTTTTATGACAATGTCATCTATACTAAACAAAAAAAGATGTTAATAAACAACTGAAATGCAAAAACCATAAATTCCTTCAGAGCAGGCTCAGGGCACCCCCTTTCAGAGGTACACAATATGCTTCCAGAGGAACATGTTTTGGGGAAATCCCTTTGTAATATTATTTAACATAGTGGTAAACTAGTATGTTGAAATACCAAAATACAGATGTAATGTAACGTATCAACAGGCCGCTGGTAGAAAGCAGGCCTCTGCCCAGTAAACAACCACCCTACCTTTTTATCGTTGTACTTGACAATGTAAAACTACTGCTAAACATCACAAAACGATCAAGTTATGAGTTGGGACCCTATTTCTAGAAACAGGGTTTAAGAAAAATAGTGCATTAAATCAAAACAGCATCATGGATTACAAGATAAAGTACCATAGTCTACTTGTGTATATTAAATTTTCTCTAGAGAAATAAGTAACTTCATTTACGAATCAAGAAAAAATATCACCAGAACATGATTTTAGTGTTTGTTTAAATAAAACAGAGCTGTCTGGGAGCTAATTAGGATGAAATAGCCTCTCTTAGAAAGCTGGAATAAAAATCCTTAAGGAAATACGTGACTTACTTTACTTGACAGGACAGAATTTCAGCAACAGTGCAGGATGGTCTGTGCTGCAAATTACTTGAAGTACTGAGCAGCATTTCTCCATAAACACAAAAAAACAAAGTTCGCAGATACAGCACGTGATAAATATTAAACAGCTGCTGCTCTTCAAAATAATATGAAATGCATTAGCATGATTTAATTCAAAGAAAGTAGAATGAGAATGGTTTTTAACACAAGTTGCTGGTGTAATTATGAGATTTATCATTAAACTTGAATTTTACCTCTCCCTCTCTCTAGCACATATACACACGCGCACACACACACTTGACTTTTCTTCCCAAAGGTTTCTTACAAAGTCTGTGCTTTTTTACATATACAATTTTTCCAATGTAAGGACTGAACACAGAAGTGCAGGCTCTGTAACCCATATGCTCAGAAGCAAGCTTAAGTGAATATGTATGTACACACCAGATCAGTCTGGGAAATTTTAAACTCAATTTCAAAATGGGTTATACACACTCTGTGTATAACTGACTCTGTGGCTCCATTATTGCACTGATAAATCCTGTTACAGCTTTCACCTGCTCTGCAGGACACCACAAGGTCATTTGCTGAGAGGTTCCTTGTAACAGTTGCATTGTGGGCACCACCCCACCCAAAATCTGCAAAGGCAATGCAGCCAGGTAGATTTAAGATCAGTTTTTCAATCTGTCAGGAAATACGAAGTACATCGGAGGGTGGGAAGCCATTATCTGTTGCCCATCGGTATTGGTTCTTTGCTTTCCATGCATATTCATCTTCCAGAGCACTACTTTGCTCAATCCCATTCATTTTGTACTACTTTAAGTCAAAAGCTCAGATCTTCCATTCATAAAAATATCTAGACAACAGAATTATTTTTTTCCCCTCCTCAACAGATACATACGGAAAAATCAAACTAACCCAAGTAAGTTTACAGTTTATTTCATCAGTTTACCATCTGGGAACAAGGACTTTAAATCAGTTTTGCAAATGTCAGTTCACTGTAATGCACCAAGTCAGGAAGATTGAGTAAAATCCAGCCGGAATTAGAGCGTTTGAGAGGTAGGGACTGCATTTGCTCAAAATTTAACTCTAACAGATCAGGAATAGGATAATGAATTATACTGTGTATTTTTATGTCTATACAGAAATAAATGCAATATCTATACCAGCAGGGAGTTAGTTCTGAAGCCTCACAATGGAACTGTGGTATTTTTCTGCTGAAAAAAAACCTTCACTGACAAAACTATCAATAGAAAGGTCTGCAAGATGCTGTCTGTCAGGTTTTCTAAAAGCCTCCATTAGGTTTCCAACTTCTCAGGCGGAAAGAGAAAAATAGAAAGAAGAGATGCAGCCTCTAAAATGGTGAGCAAATGGACACTTTAGGGCTACAGCTGCTTCCCTCTGCAGGAGGCAAGGACAAGAAACGAGGAGAATATTTGGCAAAGATGTTCAAAGTGCAGACAAATACATAATGTGTGATCTATGGTGCTATGTTCTTCCCTTAACAAATTCCATTCCCAGATGGCCTGTAAGATATTAAACTATTGTTTATGTTTGCCATTCCAGCTGGAGACTGTATATAAACACAACCACTTCCGTAAGCCTCTTTACAGTTCAGTGGAATGTTTACTCTCACTTTTAAATAAATCCCTTTTAAAATATATAGATAGATATTCGATAAATATGAAATGCATAGAATTACAAGATTAACTTATCTCTACACTGGGGAGTTATTAAAAAGCAAGAAGAACTTCTCCTGATCCAGCCTACTAAAAAGAGAAATCAGGTTTATTGTAATTGGGTACTAATTGCCCTCTGAGCCTTGGAACCTCTTCTCAATGCTAGTGCAAGAACGAAAGCAGGAGCAAAGATCCGATGAAGCCAGGAAACTTCTCAGTTTGGAGCAATTTATGAAATACTTTTTGTTGTTGTTGCTTAATGTTTATTCAAGCTCTTGCAACTAAAAAAAAAAAAAATAGCATGAGAAAACCATGTCCCGTAAAAGGAATTCCCTGAATACAATATATACATTTGTAATTCCTGGGCTTCCAATTTAGCTTCCATGCAAGTACATAGGGAGAAAAGGGATGTTGGAAGACAATACTGAGAGCATGGAATAGATGTGTAGGGACAGAGAAATACTTTTAAGGAATTAAAGACAAAAGAATGAAAAAAAAAAAAAAAAACTTTGCATACCAAACTCTAAAGCTAAGTAAATTAAAAATAAGAATTTAGCTCTCCCTGCTGATATTGATTTCCTGTTGGCAGCAGACCACCACCCAGTGACAGAAGGTGGCTGGCCAAGCATTTGACAGCTGTCCACTTTGTAGGGAGAGCAGGAGTGCAAACGCAGCACAGACTGTGGAACTAAAGATCCTTGTAAAAATTATGAAGTGTACATCAGCTCGTTTATGAAGTTGCATTTAAAACAAGTTAACATTAGAGTTGATCTGGTTTACTTAATTTTGCTTGTTCCTACAAACTTTATTGCCAGTAAAAATTGTTACATATTGGTATGGATTTTTAAGCTGGTATGTTCACCCGCAGGCATGTTTGCGCAATTTTCAATTAAAATTTTATACGGAGACAAACCATTTTGTTAAATGATGGTAAGAATGTCTGTACTTCCAGATGTATTTGCCCATGGTTTTTATCAACTCTACCTCCTTTTCCTCCACGTAGCCGAGTCCCTCATCAGTAAGTATACCTGTAACACTAAATCTAAACTGAAGTCAACTAAGGTCAACAGAAATCATTTCCAACAGCTTTGTGTAGGGTTGAGACCTGTTGTTTTTGTTTTTTAAAAAAAAAAAAAAAAAAAAAAAAAAAAAGATCCTACCATCTGTAATGGAGAGTCAGCCCTATTAAGTGTGGCACTGGTCCCTATCCCCCAGGTAGTAATGAAACCATTAAATGTATAACCTAGGCCTTCCAGAGAAGTTGATTAACATTTCTGGGCTGTAACCTCTGAGGCTCTTTTCCTTCCTGTAAACCTCTGATGCTGCCTTTCTGCACTCTGGTGATCTTTCTGTTCCCTGCTGCTTTCCTTCCTCTCTCCTCAGAGCTCTCTTCCCTCTAAGTTAATTCAAGGTGGGAAATTTCAAACATACTTCTGTGCTCATTTACTTGCTGACAGAAGTTCAAAGACTATCCCCAGAATTTTTGTCCTCTTTAATATTAAATATATGCTCAAATGAGATGATGCACAGGGCAAGCCGTACAGCTGCTACACTAGCTGTGAGATGCATCCTCTTCTACTGAGGTGATGTTAGGCGAACAGACAAGGTGATTCCTTGGCAAGGGAAGAAATCCACTGCTATGCTAAATTGGTCCTGTTCCCTCACATCCCTTTCTGTTACTTCCTCCCTGCTTTTTTTTTTTTTTTTTTTTTTTTTTACAGAAGAGTTTGACTTTCATTTACATGTATACAAAGCATTAACATAATGATACAGTCCATGCTTCCATTTGTCTAAATCCAGTTCCACCCAATATCTACCGCCTGCTGGACAGAAGTACAACTCCAAGCCAATGACTATCTTCATTTTACTTACTCATTTTACTTCACTATGGAAGTCTTTCAGCATTTGTTGTACTGCTAAGATGACTGAGCTCAAATACTCTGACAGCTAAGCCTGATTTTACAAGAGCACATTTATTTGCTGTTCCAAATGTTCTCATAACTTCATTGCACTCAATACATTCCAGGTTCACTTTTATCTAGACTTCAGCATCAGTTGGTTCTTTGTCTGAAGCTGTATACCTCCTGTCAGACAGGATTTGAGCCATGCACAGCCTACAGACATGAAGAATCAGAGAAGAACGTGGAGCTTCATGCTTAGGTCTTTCTTGTAGCTGTAGGACACGGCGCGCGCGCGCACATGCACGCACACACACACAAAAAAAACCACCCTGCTTAAGCCTGAAAGCCTTACAAATTCTTGTGGAATAGTTTACGTCAATCATTAAAACATAGTTTCTCTGTTCCAGGTTTCATTCAGACAACGCAGGTTTCAGTGGCCATTTTGCTAAGCATTTCATTACTGCAGCTTTACAAATCACCCACAGGAAGCAGTACGGGGGGAGTTACTGAAGCAGCCAGATCCCTTGGTTATCATCTCCTGCAGGTTAGTGCCAAGTCACTGCCATTGCAGTCGCCCGCCTCCTGGGACTCCAGCACCTGCCATTCCTGTCCCCACCATATGGTCTCTTGGCAGGATCAGAGAAGAGAAGCCCTGACCCTATTTGCCACTTTAGGCAAAGCCGTTGCAGGAGCACATTTCAGGTTTAACAGGGGTAAGGACCCCTCAGGAGCAATGAGCTACAGCAGGCACATGCCAGCAGCTAAGAGGAAGCATCCCCTGCCCCATCCTGCAGACCCCTAAGCTACAGGGAAGATGCAAAATCCCAAACTACTAAAACAATATACAGAAAGGCAACAGAATAAAGGCATAAAAGCCCTTCATTTTCATGTCTAGCCCCAAGACTGTAACACACCCAGCAGCACAGGCAATCCTCTCTTAAATAAGCCCCAGAGGTAAGACTGCCATAAAGGCGAGGCTACAGGGCTGAGGGGATGCAGTTCCCTGACTTCCACTTGCAGAGATGGGGGTCAACACCCTGCCTAAACCCCACAGCCTTCCCCAACAGCTTTGCTTGGGAACACACAGGTCCTTCTCTGCCCCCAGCAGCTGGGTTCCAGGTATGCCACCCAAAACCCAGGCTGCTGGCGTTCACCTAGTTAGTCCTCAGTGATCAGAGCATTTTGCAGCCGCTGTTCCTCTGTGCTCCACCTTCTAACTTTACCAAATAAACACTTGTGGCTTTGGTTCTTTCAGCTGTATTGGCTTTCCAG
This sequence comes from Anseranas semipalmata, assembly GCA_013399115.1. Lineage (NCBI taxonomy): Eukaryota > Metazoa > Chordata > Aves > Anseriformes > Anseranatidae > Anseranas > Anseranas semipalmata. The sequence continues at coordinate 869,587 of VXAA01004298.1, forward strand.
GAAATAGAAGGCAGCATTACTTTTTTGACTATGTCTTAAAACACACACAAAACAAAACAAAGTGTCCCAATCTCCCTCTAAAGCAAGGATGTAGAGCATTTGGGTGAAGTAACAGCACTTTGCTTTATTAACTATACAAACATTTCAGTTTAAGCTGCCTAGGGCTTCTGGAAGAAACCCATATTAGTACAATTATGTTACAAATCACTCCCATTTGATTAACCCAACAACTGATTTTAAAGGGCAGTTCTATTTTGAGGCTGAAAGTAGCAGACTAAGTGGCTGGTTATTTGCCAAAGTCAAAACATCACAGGTAACATCCTCCCGATCACAAACAGAGACGGAAAAGTCAAGTAGCTCTATTGATCTGTGCGAGATCTTACTGCCAGGAGAGTACCGCAGTCACCCCACACCAAATTCTTAAATATGCTGCATAGATTCTGCTTCACTTAGTGTCAGCTGTTTCACCTACACAGGCCAAAATCAGTCCCCACAACACATATGCTAACGTCCAGGAATAACAGCAGCTGTCAAACACTGTTTTCATTTCTCAGGGGATCTGGGTTTTTGGTTAATAGCACTTACAATTAACACTAAATACTAAGGCTGCTTTGATAGCAGTATCTAATTATAACTAATAAAGTACTTAAATATGGAAGCGAGAGAAGGGAGTGGGACAAACTGCTTGTGTTTCTGGCAATGCAGGCAATTTAATGCAAACTGCTTCCTCGCAGCATTAGCCATACCTCTAAAGCCAAGGCTGCCAGTATTATTCCTAGAATAAAAAGCAGTCAGCTTGATCACTGAACGCAGATTGGTTGTTCTGAAAATATGAAGTAGCAAAGCTGGGTACTGAACAATTCTTATCTGCAGAAAATATTAACTGAGCACAAATCTGCCATAAAACCTTTGGCTGGGGATACAGGCTATTGGAAAACACAGCAAGCCTACAGCACGTCTCCCCCCCAGAGGGGAGCCATTTCCCCGGCAGAGGCATGCAGCTCTGCTTCCTCTGTCCCAGCAGATCACTGCCTCAGAGTCAGAGACCTTTTATTTGTGATGTCGCTCCACATATAGAGGAGCCACTGCTGTGCATTTATACCACATGAGGAAGGTGCTTTTGCTGTATACATCATGCTGCTGTTTGTGATGCACAGAATTTGTGCTCTGTTTTTCCCCTCCTCTCCACCCATGCATCAGCAGCTAGAAAGGTCAAGAGAGCCCCTGCCACCTCGTGTTGTTCATATTTGCTGGTAATACAGCTGTGTTACTTGCTGTCTGGCTGCTTCATTTCTACACAACCAGTTCTGTAAACAGCAACATTCAACAGGCAGCTTTCACATCAGCAAGTCCAGTCATGGAAATTGCACTGCTACTCAGAGATGTTATCACATATTTTGAAAAGTCATAATATCATCTGAATAATGCTCTAGGATTTGATTCTCCTCTCACTGGCATCATGAATGAGGAATAAATTGGCATATGCCAGAGGAGTTATAAACAAACAAACAACAACAACAAAAAAACACAACTAAATGAAATAAGTTAGAAATAAGTTAGCAAAAACACTCATATGGAAACAGGCATGGAGATACTGAACCACAAGAACTTATTTCTGGTCCAAAGTCAGAAGTATCACTTTTGGTCACTCCAAAAGCCTCCATCTTGCCACAAATAAATATTTGAAGAAGAAATGCTTATGGAGGGTTCTCAAAGTTTAAGCCCAGATTAAAATGCCCTTTGTTTCATGGTTGCCCTGCTGAGACCACTAAAGCCTTTTTAGAACGATGACAGTAGTGTTATCTTTTTATTTTTGCCTATTGAGAGTAGAGCAGCTAATATATGTAAACAAACCTAGGTATACACTCATCCTTATTAAAGAAGGATTTGGAGTCTGAGTGCAAAAGAAAACAACCGTATCCCTCAACTTGGTAAATTCCTAGCAAGCCCTAAACTCCATACAAACCCCCAGAGCACTCAGACAGAACCGTGTAAGGTTAAAAGATGCAAAGACCCCACACACATTCCTTTTATTTTCTTCTACATAAAAGGGGAAATCGAGATGCTCACTGTAGCACATTATTCCACCCTTTTTAGAAAGTAGAGTGAAGTTAAAAATATACCAACTCTAAAGCCTGTAGGGTGAAGTGGGGGCAACCAAAATGCTCAGCTTTGACAACCTGTGTTAATTTACCAGGTAAGTGCTATAAACCTATTTGGCTCTTTTCACTGACACTTCATCCATGGAAGAACCCAACTGAAGTTCAGTCCTTGGCCAGACCTTGGTCCTCTGTCCATCTCAGCCACAGCCAGCCTGCAGCACAGCACATCTTACAATACAAGAAAATGCCATTTGAACATTCACACACTCGAACTAGCTACTTTAGGACAAACATTTTTAGTGCATTCACTTGCAAATTATGCTCAAGCACACCAACATTTTCCAGAGCACTCCAAGACCAAATACAACCCCCTAGGGCTTCTCTTTTTACAAGGATGCGCCTGACAGCTCTCAGCTACCTTCTGTATTTCACATTAGATAAGCATCACTCAAATTTATTGCACTTATAACATACAAAATGTTTCTCATCTTTGCCCACTGTATTCATATTTAGAACTATACAACATTACAAATGAACAATAAAGATACATTAAAACGGAGCCAAGTGCTTTAAGGAAGGAAGTTTTTAATGTTTTAACAAGAATTTACCTGCAGATGAGAAAGTCTATTTTCAAATAGACTGAATAGTTTCTTAATTAGCATTTTTCATCTGATATTCCGGAAACAGAAGTTAGCTTCTCATTTTATAAACAAAAAAAATGCCAAATACAGCAGACTGAGTTCTACTGAGTACTACTATGTCAGGCTCATATGAACAAACCACGTGCCCATCTCCACTGGATCCTACTGTTTCCTCTAAAGACCATAAAGATATAATAAAACATGATTTACATCTGCTTAAATTGACATTACTTTGTCACGTCAAGGAAAATAGTTTTCCAGATTCATCCTGGAGTGCTAGCAGAAGGCAAGAGCTATGGGCAAATCAATGTCTGTGTGATGCAACCTTTGAAAATGTTTTTTAAAAAAAAAAACAGACATGATTCTCTGAGCAACCCAGCACTGGAGACCCAGGTACAGCCTGAACAGAGCACTTGTACAGCCACAATTATGTCCCATAGCAGAAGGCCAGGCACTCGCCCATTAATGACAACATGATAGCAAAAGCCTTCTTTCTGGCTCCATGGCCATAAACACCTGAATAAATTTAACAGCTGCCAGGTCATACAGAAGCTGTAAGGTAATACATCTTCATTCACATAGTACCCCTACATCTTTAAGAGCAGAATCGTAGATTTCGGTACTGAGAAAGGTCTGGTTACTCCACTGAAACACAAAGTTGGGCTACAGATCAGTTTAAGACGCCATACTGCACAACTTTTTGCTGAACTGAAGCATGTGTGTACAAGTCAAGTTTGTGATACAAGCAAGACTATCCAGAAATGCTTAGCAGAGAAAGATGACTGTGCTTTGTCACTTACATTTCCGATGGGTGTGAAAAAGCAACATTTGTTGCAAGACAGCTTCCATTCATTGTGTACAGAAAACAAGAGGGCTTGGATTCCCCCTCTCGCCACCCCAAGCACAAATGCTTTTAGAAGAATTCAATTATTTCTACCATCCCTGAAAAAATCTGGTCTCCTTCAAAGCAACAATCACACTTAATGATAAACAGATGTTACATCCATCATACAAAGACGTAATTAAAAAGAAAAAAAAAAATCATCATTCTGTTCTATTAACATTCATTAAGTCAAAACACAGTTCACAACATATATGTTCAAGCCCAGGTCTGTAAATTGCTAAACTTGACTTTTAATTTGAGGAGAAATAGCAAAATTCTTATCAAATTGCTATAGATGCTTGAAGGTTAAACTAATGGAATTAAAATTTACAGATTTTAGCACATAACCACCACCTGATTGCTGCAGAAATTTGATAAGGCCCTTATCTTTCAAACCAACCACACTACAAGATGTACAAATCATAAGCTATTATCCTTTAGTTCCCCTTCTTCTAGGAGAAAGGCCAGAGTGCCTGCATTCAATATGGATGAAGGCAGTACAAGATGACACCACCATTTTAAATTCCAGCTGCAGTAGATTCAGCATGTAATATGGTGAAATTGAAGTTTTTCGGGTTTTGTTCCCCACTTTTTTCTTTTTTTAGGGCACTGTGTCCTGCTGTAAACAAACTGCCATTTTTCTCTGGGGCCAGAAAAATAGAAAGCATGTGAAAGGAAACCCACCTACTCAGTTACCAATGCAGGGCCCTGCCACTGCTCCTCAAGATGACCTGTTGTAACTTGGAAGGAGCACCCTAGCCCAGAGCAGCAGCTTCATGTCGTATTTCAAGTCATTTTGATTCCTTTCTTTTCCATCAAAAACTTCAGCTGCAAGATCCCCCCCACCCTCTCTACCCATGCACCTATTCGTACTTTGCAGGGCACATTTCAGACATCTAAGCTGTGGGACTACACAGCTTGTCTTACAGCAGCTCTGCACTGAAAGAGAGCCCACTCAAATTCAACAATTACTCCTTTTAGTTGACTCTATTAGTTTATGAGAAAGCAGCTGAATTTGTTTGGCTCCTGCCTAAGATTGTTAAAGATACGAGATGAAAATATACAATATTTATTACATTCACTGTTCTGTAACAGCATAATGGACTAGAAACCATTTCCTTGATTCTCAGTGCACTGGTCTTCCTTCATTTGTACTGAAAAATAAATCAAACAGTAATACATCATGACTGGAATATTTTGCATTGTCTGTAGTGATATAAGTGACTAAACATGCAGAGCAAGAGAGATGCAACTACAACATGCTTACTTCATTTTTTTTAAAAGCACATCTGCTTTAGTATACCCTAAACAGAAAATAGAACTGTATTAGAATATAGCGAATTGTTAGCCAAAACAAAGTACTGAGCAGAAATGTAAAGATACTCAAATGGCAATTATACAATCTGATACTCTAAAGTAGTTCTAGCAACTGAAGTACACAAAACCATCTTCCTTTGGCTGTCTTCAGGAATTTAATTTATCTCAGGAGCAACCTGCACATGAAATGTTATTATTCTCCAATATACAAGTTGTTCTTTCCCCTTTCCATTTATTTACATAGCATCTGCACATGAAATGCTCCCACACACTTCAGTCAGCATGTATCATGGTACATTTCAGTAATGTATACACTATATGCTACCTGCTTAGCAGCAGACCTTTCAAGAGTCACTTAAAGCAGTGAATGCAGGTAGAAAGTAAACATAACTACATTACGTCATTCAAATATATATATATATACACACACACAGTTCCCAAATACGGTATCTGTGTTTTCCTTAGGTGTTCCTTTTATCTGTGCTTTACATGACTAATAGGCCTCCATGATTAATACAGAGTGTTGTTATGATCCAGATACTGATATATATGATACTGTCTGTGCTGCCATACAAAACTGCTTTAGTAATTCACCTCTCTCCCTGTACCCAAAGTCCTTGCGTTATGGAAGCATACACCCCCTTCTCCTTGCTCTGAATTTCACCATTCTCCAGTCTTTCCAAATTCAGCACTTCCTCTCTCTACACCTTTGTTTACGGACGTGAAGCTGACAAAGCCAAGCCACAATTCACAGTGGGGATCGGAAGAGAGTGCAATCAGATGAGCACAGACCCGGTGCCATGATACACTGCATGAGCTCCCAGTCAGCCACGAAGCCTGCAAAGCAGCTTCAACACAGCCTTGCGCCAGAACTACCAAGGTCTGTTTTTTGGATTAGCTCAAGTGCAGTAATACAGTGACATTTATAATAATAATGCTTTCCTCTCTGCAGCTAGCTTGGTGCCCGCCAGCTTTATGGCTGTCCAATACTCTGGTGCATAGTAAAAATACACGTATGTTTGCTTAATTTTTACAGCTCATACTAAATCTTGACTTTTCAAGGCATCTGGAAGTCAAGAAGTAAGGTGGTTGAGACAGTGGTGTTAGAAAAAAAAAAAATCATGCTCTTTTTCTCATAAAGATCTACCACCAATGCCTCAGAATATTTCCTCCTGCAACTTACCATCATCTTTTTTTTTCTCACCACCCTGCCACTGAGACTACACTTATAAAAGTACTTTATCATGTTTTGGTTTAAGAGTTTTTTCTATAAAGGATCTCAGTGTAATAGAGCATTCCATCAGGAGGCCCACAGCACATAGCCAGGCCTCTGAAAGGGAGTTTGATGATAGATACAGGTAATTATAGTGTAACATTTGCCATACTACAATTTAAGTCTACGTCAGCAGTTTCTCTGCTTTAAGAGGCTTATAACTCTATGAGAGCCTCTGGCCTGAAACTTGACAAATACATCCACCGAAAAATAATCTGAAATGAGTAGTCAATGAGATGCCTGGAATTGAAAAGCACTAATGCCAAAAGTAGTCTTGGAGTGATAGCAGATGGAAGAGGAGATATGGGTTGCAAAGAGATCTGATGGAAACAAATATCAAAAATAAATCACTTTTCTAGTGATATGTTTTGAAGAACTGCCAGTGGACAAAGTTTTCAGAATATATACTCTACACTTCCTGTTATAATTAAGATTAAATTAAAAAGAAAAAAGAAAAGAAGTGAGGAGTAGGACTCAATACATGTTCCAGAACTCTGCAATTGCTGAGTAAAAGTTCTACCAAACCAACAAAATATTGCCCTTCCCTAGGGAGCTTTTCTTATTTCCCCTCCATGCCTTCCCCCTACTATTTTAGGTAAATTATTATAATTGTACAATTCCCATTTTCCATGAAGAATCTGCACATAAGCCCTAAAATCAGGACTGCACTTTATGGACGACACTCAAAGCTTGCCTGTACGGTCGGCTACACACTGCATGACCACAGACCCGAACTCCTCTGGCCCTGCACGGGGCACCAATCCCAAGCCAGCTCTGGCCCAGGAGCCCTGCAGACACTTCAGCTGGGTGATGCACACCTGAGCCAGTATTTCTGCTGAAAAGCTCAGAAAAAGCATTCAGATGACACATTTTCCAGTAGTTGCCACAGCCTAAGGATGGCTTAGTTTGCTCAAGACAGATTAATTACAAGTCCAAAAGTGAAAAATTTGAATATCTTTCTTAAATTTGGCTGCTTTTTTCCCTATGTACACTCCCATAAACAATCCCAAGTAGCTGAAGTTAAGCATCCTGAATCAGAGCTTTACCCAGGCTCCAACTCATTTGACAAAGCAGCTGAACCCATACAAAGATGCTGACATACACTTGCCTTTATTTTATGGAAACTGGGGCAATGACAGACATTGGTCAGAATACTGCTGGGGAAAAGAAAAAAGAATTGAGCCATAAGAGGTCTATACAATAGCATTACAGAAGTTTTTTGATCATGACTTGCAAAGCTGCCACATGGGCTGCACTATATTTTCCAAAATCCCCAAATCCATCTATTTTCCAATCAAGCCTCTTCCAGTCCTACAGCATCCCATGGAGTGGGGCAGAATACAAGAGCCATGACAGCCCTCTTTCTCCTCAGGCTTTGATTTCTGTATTGTGCCTTTTTACAAGAACAGCATAAAATTTCACCAGCTGTGTTTTCAACATAAGGGAAGAATTTCACATAGCCATAAAACAGTTTTTCACTAGAATCTGTCCTCATCAGTTACAAAACATACTGTCTCCTTTTCAGAGGAGTGAAGGAGAAGCGAGGAAAAATACCACTCATGTCCGTAAAGTTATGCTACTATTTTAAAAATCAGAGACAAATACAATGCTTAGCATTTCTTAGCATTTCTTTAAAAAGTCATCACCAACAGCAGGAACAACATCACCTACCTACTTAGACTGTAAAACAAAGTGAAAAATCACACACCAATAAATCCCACAACCACTTCACAACCATAAATCCTTAAAGCAGCAGCAATCTCTGTTATTTAACGGACACTGTAAAAACGCAACTTGGCACTGGCCTTGAGTCTGTTCATAAAAATGGTATCAGTGGGTAAAATCTCTTCTTTGGTGGAAAGCCATACATACAGAGCAGGTAACTCCACGTTGCTCCTCTGCCAGTAACTTCTGAAGAATGGTCACCTCAGATTAGATCTGGCTCCAGGTGTGCAAACAGAGGAAAGGTAAACATACCCTTTGCTACCCATTCACAGATGGTAAAAATCTAAGCACTGTAAATGTGGAGGTTTAGCAGAACAGAGTAAGTGGTCCTACAGAAGATTTACACGATGTAAATGGTGTCCCATTAACACCCACATGCTGTCAGCAGACACAATTGCTTGACCAAGAGAATTTGGGGAAAATATAGGGCAATATACAAATTAAGTTATATTGCACTTCAGAGACCAAGACTGTGAAGGGGAAACCAAAGCACCAATGAAACCAGTAAGACTTCTGGGTGAGAAAGACTTATCTGGCTCTGAAGATTTACAGACAATGAAGCCAAAAGGACATGGGAATGTTTTTAAGAGCATTTCAGAAGAGCTTTTTGATATGGGTAAGCTGAAAAAGGAACCTTAAAATTAATTAATTTTGGCCTCTGCAGTTTGTAATCACAGAGTAAGAGAAACATAAATGAAAGTGAGAAAAGGGAAGGCTGGTTCTTTACAAGGAGATATGGACATATTTTTTATGATCATCTCCATATTCCGTATAGTCCATGGTGATTTTATTAAGCTGCTGCACACATGAGAATTATGTCGTAAAGTAAGGTGACACCAACTATGCACAACACAGGGGAAAAACACTAGGAAAACTTGCTTAGACTGGAAATGAGGGCAATGCAAGATGATAAAATGGCAGTAAAAAGAGGAATGTATTAACCAAGCTTAAATAAGAAACCAAAGTGGTGGAAAGATTATTTTAAATGAAATTATATGGCAGTAGTTAAAATCAAGTTCCTCTTCAACTCCCTTCTTTCCACTTTAAGATAGTCCACAAGTGGTTCCAATGGGACTGGCTAGTGAAAAAGTCACAAGCTGCCAAAAGATCTTGTATTTTACTCTTACAGGGTTAAAAGCAGACAGCACTCAGCTAGTACTAAAAGATGGTCCAATTAAAATTCACAAAGTTATTGATCTTAGCCCTGCTCCAGTGGACCCTCTTTCTGCTTCTAGCTCATAAACAAGATGACACAGAAAAGAACTATTGATTTTCATATGATATCTTTTTGGATGTGTTTTCTTAGAATCTTAACATTGCATCAAGTATTCTTAAAACAAATAGACCTGGTGTGGTCACTTCTGGCAGACAGCAAATTGTCTGCATGCGAGTGAAAGGTCTACAGTGAAGAAGCGTTAAAAGAAGGCACAGACAGAATAAAGTTGAACAGACTGGAAACCCGCAGGCCACATTGTCACATGGACAGGACCCTCAAACCCTTCCTGCAGTTTCCAGAGCAGCTGTCCTAAATACCACCTTCCCCTCCAGACCACACTGCTGGGACAAAGCCCTCTGGCAGTCCCCACTTTGCAACACCTTTTCTTCTGTACCCGAATCAGTATTTGCCACCCACAGGAGACATTCAAGGTTCAAGAGGGGCTCCGTCACGTCCACAAGGGCAGAAATTCCTGACCTGCTGTGACAGCTTTACCATGTAATGTGGCTAAAGCACTGACACACGTCATGCTACGGAAGATCACCGCTGTTGTGCCCACCACCCCTCAGCACAATGTCAAGTCTGCAGAGAATAAACAAAGATAGAAATCCATTGGCATATGAAATAAACGACAAATTTCCTTCTACAGTTTGCTTCCAATTAAGTCTGTTATGATTAGTTAAGGACACTCTACCAGGGCAAGAGACATCTCAGCCTTGCCCTGGTTGCTGCTATCAAGCGAGGGAGAATTTCTCTCCCCAAAAGGAACTCAACTGGCTCAGCCAGTGGCAGCTTATGGAGCAGAGGATCAGCTGGACGGCCAGAAAGGGACACAGCAAGGAAGGGCACTGCCACAGCAGCTCCCCTGAGAAAGCCGTGTGCCCATCTCCCTGACACCATCTGCTGATGAGTTTCAGGTGACAGTGCCCACAGTGGCAATATCAGCAATGATACTTGTTGCTAGTAGAGAAGGTAGAAATACTCTCCCCTCCCTCTTTATCAACCTCTCAGCATTTTCAGCCCTTCTTAGTCACAACGGTACATGGACCTCCTTTCCATTTTTTAAACTATTCCTAAAGTAATGAAGCATACCTGTACGGGGGAAACAAGCATTTACTAGTGAAAATGAAAGAGCTGAGATTTGTTCAGATCATAGGCACTAAAACTGGTATTTTTCCTGCTGCCTTCTTACTTGGAATAACTCAGTGCACCATGGACTGTGCAGCCAAAATCAGTAATTCTATAAAAATGCTGACCTTTGTATCCACTCAGTTACAACCTAATGCAAAACTCTTCATTCCTAAAACTCACTTAAGCCAGACGCCATAAATGCAAGTATTTCTAAAACAGGATGTATGATAAGCTCCATTTGTAAATATTACATGCCTTTCCTTGGACTAAATTTTGAGTAATGGACACCATATACTGGACATATTAAGGGTAGCTAGGAGAGCAAGTAGAACCACTGCACCCTACAGAAAACAAAAACTAACATCCTACTTGGAGAAAGAAGTAAAAAGCAGAAAAACATCTTATTTTAGGTATCCTTTTATCTGCCAATGGTTTGTTCTCAAAAAAAAGTAATGCAAATACTCTGACAGAATTAATGTGTGATTTGTTTTTAACCAGAGACAACTTTAAAACAGTCATTTGCTTTGGGGGGGTTGTTTAAAGCAGAGCAGGTTCATAAACATTTTCTTTTCAATAGACTAAATCATGGCCTGTTTTGATTCCCCTTTTACTGTCTTCTTACTCCATATTATTAAACAACTACAGAATTTGCCTATAAACAAGTGACATGTGATACAAACTATGCTCAGCAGGAAGTCAGATCAATTTACCAAGAAGAAATTCTGTCAGACCAGTGTGGGCTACTACTTACCACTCTATTTTATCAGTGCTGACAAACAGATCAATTCTTCCAAAAAAATAAAAATCCAGGTTAAGCATACCGGTAATTGATGCTCTAGTTTCTTTTTCCCCTTTTGAAAGTACAGCATTATGCTTGCTTTTCCCTGCACTACACCTGACCACCACCGCTTCTCAAACATAACTGCTGAGTCCCCTCCAATTAGTTCCTTAATTAAGAGCTTCCTAGGATGAAGTTCATTAGACCCTGCTGTTTTGGGAAAAAGCCCAGAATCACAACATTTTAACTTGTAATCTTAGCTCCTTGTTACTGCACCAGATTTAGCAAAGTTAACACGTGTAGCTTGCCTTGAGTACTTTGATTAAAAAATAAATAAAAAAATCAGCTTTTACACTGCCATCACTAGCTTTCCTTCACTTCCAAGTAGCAACCCAATACTTCCTTGGTTGCCTTCTTACTGACAATGTAGTTTTGGAATTTATTTACATACATATTTTTAAACTATTTGCCTATTTACATTTAATTTTATGTCTTGGCCTTTCTACTTTTATCCATAAGTACTTGTACTAATATTTTACCATGGTTGGTGACCTGACCTTGTTTTCATCCTATATGCTCAATTCCTTAACACATTTCACGGCAGCAGGGTGATCGTTATCTTGTCAGACTGATCTACTAACATGTCATCTTTCTTGTGCATCACTTACATTCTATCAGTAGTAGCTTCTTTGAAGAGCTTTTTGGAGCTCCTTTTTCCTTCATAAATCTAAAGCCATACACAAATTGTTTACTGAAGCCTGCTTTATGAAGGTTGGGAGGGATTATTATTGGGTTTGGGGTGGGGGTTGGTTCATTTGTTTTTGTTTAAAATGTTGCCGTTCTCTTCCCATCCTTTCAAAAAGTTAGTAAGTTCTGTCCTTTTATGGTCACATACCAAGCTAACTTCCACTTTTATATTCTCAGCCAGTTCCTCCCTTTGGTGAGAAGCTAATCTAGGACTCCTCATTCCGGCTGCTCTCTGCACCTTTGGCACCAAAAATACTCAGCAGGGAAATTACAAAACTTTACTGGAGATGCTGGGCTCAACTCTATGTTTTCCTGTTCCCAGCACACAGCTAGATTATTATATGCCGTTTCCTGTATATTGGATCATTCTCCTAGTTGTTTTTAAAAAGGTGCATCCAAGTGGTCTTCATGGTTTGATTTGTAAGATTTTGCTATTACGACGAGGCTTGTCTGTACCTCCTAAATATTAATGTTCCAGTCATGCAAGTTATCACTTCAGTACATCATCTTGGCAACACTCATATGGTAAGACTTCAGTATCCTTTCATCTGTACACAGGCATGTAAGCCCTTTGCTAGATTAACCCACTGTCATACTTCTTACCATGCTATGACTGTGACAAATACCTGTTGTGCATAAAGTTGGGCAGATTTTTGTAAAATTTCCTGTCGTTTCTGTTCAAATTGTGGCTTGTGTCACACACTTCCCTTGATCAAAGTCCTTCCTCCTGGGATAGCAAATCAGTGCACAAAGTTGCTCTTCTCTTTTCCATTTAGTTTTCTGCTGCTCCACCAGCTTTTTCATTACCTTTGATCCACTCCTCCATTTGCACTTTTTTAAATACTTACGACTTCACTTACTCCTCTCTAGTGTAAACTGGTTATAATACAACATGATTTCCCCCCATCTCTTTGGCTTGTTTTCCATCCCCTCCTCTCCTTTTATACCGTTATGCTCCATCTCAGCTGTCACAGCTAAAGTTTTTATATGAATTTTTCATACTGCATTTTCTCCTCATCTATCTCCCTTGATCTCTCTTGTAATTACTGTCTGACACTTACTGTTACTTTTTTTCTCACCACCACCTTTGGCTCTTTCCCCTCCCAATAAAAGCAGGCTTAAAAAAAAAAAAATAATCTTAACACCTTACTTTCATCTCCAACCATTTACCTTTTCCTTTTAACCTAGGAGCCATCAAACTTGCATCTCACCTACAAAAAGTGACTTCCAGAACAGTAAAAATCTCAGCATGTGATTTTACAGTACCTTTCCCAGCGATGCAAATACCTTTGCACAGGTCAGCACACTAAGATGTTGCTCAGCCACCACTGCCATGTTAGACAGCAAATCATGTCTAGACCACTTTTGGCTGACTTATCTCATGCACGTATTTTCATAATTAATTTAAAATGGGAAATTAGGAGTACCATGCCAGCAGATCACATTTAATGTGTAAAGCATATTCCAAATGCACACTCCTGTCTTTGTGCCTATGCATCCACTACATCTTTCTGATGAGTGCTCTCTTGTGGGTTCTTCTGGCAGAAGTATTATAAAACTAGGAAAAGCGGAAAATATTTTAAGAAGTAATGGCAACTCTGGGTTCTGATTTTTTGTTGTTGTTTTTGTTGTTGTATGAGTAGTGGGCCAGATTGCTCCATGTAGTTCCTTTTCTGGGAGGTTGATTAAAAAACACAAAATTTAGAGGTTCCCACATTCTATGAGGAACAAAAGCAGCAACTCTTATAAATTTTCTTGCAAAAAAAAAAAA